>VYZX01006505.1:9948-42746 GCA_013401335.1 Brachypteracias leptosomus
AAGACAAAAAAAGTTGGCAGTGTGAGGAAGAGGGCACAAGGATGTCAAAAAACATGAGCTAACCATAAGAAAGAAAAATTCCACCAATGTGCTGGAAATAGTATCATTTCTTGGACAAGAAAACAGAAAAAAAGCTCTCTTATCCACTGCCTTCAGGGCCTAAAATGCACCACATTCTCAAATCCTACTCTTCTACTAGAAACACTAGTGAAAAATATTGGGGAAAAAAAAAAAAAAATTCATTCCACTGTTGTCTTTATCAGAGTTCAGACATTCTCAACTTAACTAATAGAGCTTACATCTTGATAAAAACAGAGGACACAGCAATATCTGGTGCATAGATGTGGAACTGTTTGGTAGCCTCAGAATGAAAATCATCCACCTGCTACAGAAGCTTGATTTTTTCAGTAAGATTTTGTGTTTCTGTGAAAGGCATCCTATTTGATCCTTGACCTTGAATGCTTTCCATATTCACTACCTCTACTGTAATGTTAAATGTAACTTTCAGGAAATAATTAGCTTTAGATGAGCTACACTGGGTAGGTTGTTGATTCTTCAGAGTATACTCTTGACTTATGTTTTATTTACAGAGCATCTACATAGCATCTCTGTTTTGTTTTCAAACCTTTTTTGTATATTCTTGAACTTTCACTACAACACTATTTTATGATTGCAATTTTTTCCAAACGCAGTTTGCCATCTCTTATTCCAGGGCATTGCATTTATTAAATAATGTCAAGATTTGAAGTGTAGAACACGTTACCCTTGTGCACCAAAGTGTCAGTCAAAATTTAGTGCTTTGTTTCAAACAAGCATTCTCAGCTGTTGAAAGCATGGATTCTAGGACAGCAGAGGACCTACAACAAGCCACCTGCCATAAAATAACTTTATCAAGCTACCACTTAACACACCAGTTGAGGAAAAGTGAAGCAACCCAGACTATAACACATTTATACAATTGTAGATCCTGTCCCTGAATTTCTCATTTCCTATTTCCATCGGTTGGAAAATACACATATCAAATTGAGAACCTGCATTATTCGTATAACTTCCTTCCCATAACTACAAAAAAATCAATATAGCAATTATTTATACCTTTATCTGAAATATAAACCAAGCCCTTAAAATGACATAGCTATGCCTTTATCAGCAATTTGGTTCAGAACAATTTTGAGTCAAATCTCTTGATGACTTCCATTCACCATGTACTGCTTCTGAGTGGTTTTGTTGCACGTGAACTAGATTAATTCCAGATAGATGCAAACTAGAAGCTCCTTGACAGTGCTAGAAACAATGATATTAGGTTCTTGATCAATATTTGGATCACACCAACACAAGGTTGGACTCCCAGCATGTTTCTACAATTGTCTGCCTTCAAAAAGCTGAGCCATCTACATAATGGAGATGTTTGAACCATGGTATCAGACCACTGTACACTCTCCAAGTCACGTACAACAGAAGGACCAGGAGCCCCACAACAAGCCACATGAATGTAGTGGTACACCGCTGTGGGGACACATTCCTTACTAACGCAGACATTATCAAAACATCCTACAGAGCCAAGGCACAAAGGGACCATTAAAAAGGAAACCACATTAAACAAAAACGCTATACAGATATTTGTGGTTGTTGATACTACTTAATATTCATTTGAAGGTACACAAAGCTACTCATTCTAACAGTGGCTACCTTCTGACAGGAGTCTCTGATAGCACTAGAACTCACAGAATGTGGTTTACCCAGGAGAGATGTTATGTCTAACTGCAAGAGCTGCAATATTTACAATGCCTTCTGGTGAGAACTCTGCCCATGCAGCTACTGTACCAAAGGGAGAGATAAAATCTGCCACCTCAGCTGGAATTGTTATCTGCAGTGCTGCAAGAAATATTCTTTAAGTCTATGATTTGGCCTCTCTTAAAATTCAACATATAGTCATTAATCATAGCTGTTCTTATAACATTGATTACCACTGTAATTAAAACCAAAACTGAACAACCAAAAACTGCAATGTAGCAGCACTTCACACACTTCACTTGGGCACAGGACAGTCATTTGTTCATTAGTTTGCCTTTTTTTTAATTCAAAGTTGAGGGCTCTTAAAATCTAACTTCATGTCCTTTCATATTTCAGTATGTGCTATACCATTATTAGTAACAGTTCAGAACATTATATAATGGCTTTAACATTTAGCCATAACTCCATTGTTAAAGATGAGCTCTATTCAGAATCCAGAAGTAGCACATAACACATCTTTCGTGGAAAAAATACAACACATGCTCAAGCACACAAAGGTTACTGTCTGCTAAGCTTTTGAATTTCCACAAAGATGTTCGCAAAGGAATTAAAATGGTTTCTTTATGAAACTGAGACTACCTTTCTTCCTGATAATCTAAGAAACAATTAAGCATTCAACACTGACATAGCTAATTGAACAAAACCAGTGTTTTCACACATGGCCTATGCACGAGGTTTCTGCTTTTAAATGTTTCTAGCTTCAGAAGACAGTCTGGCACCCTACTATAACACGTATTCTCAGATGATATTTCACTTCACAAGGATTACATATGTTTTTTTAGTGCAACTTGGAAAACTCACCACACGGCTGCAGTCCATTTGGTTAAACATAAGACTTCTCAGAGCTAAATTAACCACTTGTACCACATAGAAATGCTCCCTTGGAAAGCATGAGTTGTATTATTCCATTTCACGAAATCTGGTATTGACTGCTGAAAAGGATCTGCTAGGTGACCAAGGCATAAACAATCAGAGCTCACGGGTGGCATGGAGATCAGCAGTAGGAAGTTCTCTCACAGAACCCAAATGCCTTCACTGATAGTATGGATGGCACAAGTGTTACATATAAATGACTTAATAGAAAAATCCAAACCAAACAAAATCTGACTCTTAACTGTGCAGGGTAATAGCAGTTAGTGTTTGATTTAACTTCTACAGGGTGGGAACAAAAATTAGAATAATCCCATTCTCTTGCACTTAAGAATATTGATAGAGTGCTCACTTACTTGGACAGTGACAAACATGGAGTAACTGAATGGCTCCTTCAGAACTAGAGTATTGCACAACCCGTACTTGAGATAGCCACTTGGAGACACCTCTTGGGTGACTTTGAGCTGTCCTAGCTGTGTCCCCTCCCAGACTCTTGCCCAACTCTGGCCTATTCCCTGGCACAGTGGGAAACAGAGGAGGCCTGGCCACAGTACAAGCACTGTTCAGCAGTAACTAAAACTTCCACTGATGTGTTATCAACACTGGTTAAGTCACACAGCACCATATGAGTTGCCACGAAGAAAATGAACTCTATACCAACCAAATCCAGTAGGCTCACTCTCTCACACATCCAGATGTATAACTTTGTGCTCTCCCTCTAACATACACACAAAAGAGAGCACGCAGAAAAGCATAAAGATTTTGATTTATCTTTTTTTAAAATCACATAGCTCATAATCATGCATTGTTCTGACTCAGAATTGTCTGCAGATGAACTTAAGGGCATTGCCTCTAAAAACATCCAGGTTCCCTGACTAAATTCCTTTGAAATTCTCTTAAGATCTGTCCTAAGTTAGACAAATGCTTTCCAAACTTCTGTACAAATCTAAAATGCTTCCAGACTTGTTTGTTAATATGATCAACAGCTTAAAATGCAGCTGCTGCCAATTACTGACTTTGTACAAAGAACAGAAAAACATTATACATCTCACCTCCACTTGTAGTCTCAACTAAGGTTTTATTTTAGATTCCAAGAGAAAGCATTTACTAATACATTTAATCATGTAAGCACTATAAATAAAAATCTGTTCTGATACAGTGAATATTAAACTATAAGATATATGATAGACTAGAGAAAGTCACCTTACCACAGAATCACAGAATGGTGGGGTTGGAAGGGACCTCTGGAGATTACCTTGTCCAACCCCCCTGCTCCAGCAGCTCACCCAGAGCAGGGTGCCCAGGATCGTGTCCAGGCAGGTTTGGAATCTCTCCAGTGCAGGAGACTCCACAACCTCTCTGGGCAGCCTGGGCCAGGCTCCAGCACCCTCACAAGAAGACGTTTTTCCATGTGAAGGGCTGTCAGATTGCACGTATCAAAGTTGTTGTAAAGGAGGAAAAGGGAAGTGTTTTTAATTAAAGCAGAAACAAAGTCACAGTTCTCACCATGACCTTCATCAATGACTTCCAGTTCTGAGCTTTAACTGCATTTCCCAGGTGCTGAAAGCACAGTCTCAAACTCTGAAGATAATTTTAGACTTGATACAGTCAAAACAATGTCATCTATAGCCAAAAGTTGTTTTCTGTAGAGGCAATTTAAAATCAAACATAAAGCATCTAATCCAGATGCCTAACAATGACTGTCTACTCATAAAAATAAAGTCCTTAACATAAACCAGTGTCTTAACAATGTACTTGCTGCCTGCAGGACCCATCAGCTCAACAGCAACTAAAGAGGACAGTGTTTGAACACAAGGATCTGATGATTCACATGTTTCCACCTGCCAAACAATGCAGGGCAAAGCAGGAGGGCAGAACTGGATATATCACAATATCTTTGACAAAGAAAATACATCCTTCAAAAATTCTGTAGCAATGCCAAAGATTACCTCACAATGATAGATTTTGACCACAGAACCACTACTGCTGCCTCTTTTCTATCTTTTGTGTATATTCCACTTCTGGTGATTTCCACAGAAAAAAATCTAAACCAAAAATATCAAAGTTAAGTTTACAGAAAGTCTTAACTACTAATCCAAAACCAGATATCCCTATCAAGATCAAAAAACAGATGAAATACGGACAAGATGTTGGTGTTCTCGAGACAGAGTTAATCCTATAGTAATATTGTCAAGTGAGTCTGCCACTAAACACCTGAAGTTTTCTCCTCCAGCAGATCAAACCATTCATTTTCTTAGGAAGATGCTAAAAGATACAGGAAATCAAATTGTTCAGGGAAAATTGCATTAATCTTAAGGTTCAAGTGCAATCCCATAAGAAATAGTTTGGTTAATGACCAAAACAATTCTCTGTATCTAGATCACACTGAATAAAGGCACTCTGAAGGAGACCACCTAGATACTACTATCATAATAATTGGGAAATATTGTGAACCCTGCCATCTGCCTGTACAAGTGTTGAATATGAACTATTTCCCGTTGCAAGTCAAAATCATTCATCCTTGAAACAAGACTTTTCACTTTAGCTGAAAAATAAACATTTGTGTTGCACTCAGGAGAATTCTTCACTGTCTCTTAAAGACAAACTACTGTCTGATGCCTCAGTGCTACTCTGAAGGTGATCCTTTCCTTGGGGCTTTTTTCCTCCTTCAGATAAGTCATCTCAAGAGCTGATTTTTAGTACTAAAGTAGGGTCAGTGTTTAGCATAGCTAAAAAAAAAAAAAAAGAAACTGTGACCCATAGAGATTCTCTATCAAGAAAAGAAAAAAATCTACTAGTGATAGTCACACATTTCCTGCTGTAGTAAAAAAACCAAACCAGTTATGGTGTTTTATATATTCTAACACCCACATTGTCTCTGACCAGCAACTGTATTGCCAGAAGGCAGGCCATGCCAGATAGGTATTTTACTCAACAGAAGCACCCAGCTCTGTTGTTGATGTCCCAACTATTCCACAATGTTTCTTACACTCATGGACATGGCACCTCCAGAGGGGTTGCCATATGTTGATATCACTGCTGGATTTAAACATTCCAAGGGGCTTGTCTCCTATGTTAGAAATTCACCAGTACAAACACCCATTAAACCTCTGGTCTCCAGCTGAGTTTTAAAATATGCACATCACTGATCAGGGAAAAAAGCCAACAAAAAAATCCTATTATTAAAGATAAGGTTCTCCTCAATAATAAAAAGCATTTGATTTTAAGTAAAGCTCTGCATTTGTCTAATATCATGGGAGAATATCTGAAGGAAAAATACTACAAGCTTTTCAAAAGCTCTCAGCAGCATCACACTGCCTAAGTAGTTTTCAACTGAAATGTTCCCAACTGAAATCTAAAGTATTTGTCTAATTTTTTTTAAATCCTTGAGGCATACATGCATTAATGCATTCAGAGACCTGTCCAAAATCAACAGTTACAGACTTCTCAAACATAAAATTCATTTAAAAACCCCTTGTTTTTCTTCAATCATGTTTGCACTACATTTACATCACATTTCCATAGATATTTCTATAGAAGATATATCAGTTCAGATACAGGGCATCTTCCATCCCTCAAGCTTTTTTTTGCCAATATTGAGGAACACTGAAAAAATAAAAATCTATCTACACTTATAGAAGAAATAATATTAAATATAAAAATTTTCTGAATACTTAGAAGAATCATAGCATGGTTTTGGTCGGAAGGCATCTTTAAAGGTCATGTAGTTCAGCCCATTGCACTGAGCAAAGACATCTGCAACTAGAGCAGATTGTTCAGAGCCCCGGCCAACCTCACCTGCAATGGTTCCAGGGATGGGGCAGCAACCACCTCTCTGGAAAATCAGGGTCAAGGTCTCACCACCTTCATTGTAAAAAATTTCTTCCATTTATCTACTCTAAATTCACCCTCTTTTAGTTTAAAACCATTGCCATTTGTCCTCCTGTGGCAACAGGCCCTGCTAAAAAGTTTGTCCTTATTTTTCTTATAAGCCCCCTTTAAGTACTGAAAGGCCACAATGAGGTCACCCTGGAGCCTTCTCCATGCTGAACAACCCAAACTCTTTCAGGTTGCCCATGCAACAGAAAGGTTCCAGCTCTCATATCATTTTTGTGGCCTTCTCCAGACCTGCTCCAACAGGTCCATGTCTTTCCTGGACTGAGGACTCCAGTGCTGGATGCAGTACTCCAGGTGGGGTCTCACCAGAGCAGATTGGGAGAATCACCTCCCTTGACTTGCTGGCCATGCTTGTTTTGATGCAGCCCAGGACGTGATTGGCTTTTGAGCTGTGAACACACATTGTCAGCTCACAGCCAGCTTTTCATTCGTCAGTACCCCCAAGTCCTTCTCCACAGGGCTGCTCACAATCCTTTCATCCTCAGCCTCTATTGATACTGGGGTTACCCTGACCCAGGTGCAAGACCTTGCACTTGGCCTTGTTGAACATGAGGTTCACTTGGGCCCACGCTTCTTGTCCAGCTCCCTCTGAATGGCATCCTGTCCCTCAGGTGTGTCCAATGCACTATTCAGCTTGGTGTCCCTGACACCATCCATACTCAGCTCAGTGTCATTGTGTTCTAATTTATTTCAGTATGTATTGAACTTCACCAGTCAGAACTCAAAGTGCCTAAAGCTCTGCTAGGACAAAACACAGCAGTCTCACTGCTTTTAATAACACTGTGGTAATTTACAGCAGCTGAATATTTAAAGAATAAAAAATTGAGAAATAAAAGAAGACAGCATAGATTTCAGTACTTCACCTTTAATACCTCAACTGCCCTTTAACTTAAGCTTATGAAAAATAGGAGAAAAGTTCAATTTGCCACTGACTTGTATTAAAAATTTACATGAGATTCATCAGCATCAATAATTTACCAGCTAATCAGCTCTGACTTACTACAAACTCAAGCCATCTACATCATGATCAATACTTACAGGGTCTTGACAGCTCAGAACCTCCAGGATGCTGTTGAGTAATTCAACACAGTAGTACTTCTCTTGGGCCTGGAGCTGCTGATCATCCTTCCTTTCCAGTAATTCCTTCAGCTCTTTTGTAATCACAGGAAGCAGAATGTCCCTGCATTCTGAAAGAAAACAAATTAAAAACAAATTTATATTTGTAAATAAATTCTCCTCCCAACGGTGAAACACAATATGCTTTAACAGCTACAGTCCCTTCCAACATGTAACTGTTGGGTTTCCAATCATGCATCAGAGATACTATTCAACTTCTGTGATCAGTTCCTAAGTCAACAGTATTTCCCATATTTGGAAAACAACTTTCTGATGCAAATAATATGCTTCAGTTAAATTCTGAAGGCAGTTTAACTTATCCCAAACACTTAGGGACAAATTATCCACTTTGCATACAAAGAACCTGGAAATAAACTATGTTTGAGTGGTGACAGGGTCTTAGTGTAAGAAAAACACTATACTTAAATTACTCTTTCTGAAAGTAAGACACAAACAACAGTTGTTCTACATGCATCATTTTGAAACATACTTTCTAAGAGCACACAAAAGAATGTAGACAATGGAAAGACTCTAATGAAATGCCTATCAAGCCTCTGAGAGGAGAGCTATGCATATGTTCATCTTTATTTAAACCTAAGGAATCCAGCACAAACAGCAAGTTCCATTGCAACCTCACACATACGCTGACTTTTTAAGAACAAGGTGCTTACAGGAAATGTGGGGAGGACAGGATGCTCAAGTTTAAAATAACTTCAATGAAGGTACTGTCTATCTAGAGATAAAAGATAAAGAGATTTTTCTTCCTAATTTGATACATGCCACTGAATGATTTAAGTAGCAAGTACTCGTGCGGTGCTATGTAATTAAAGAGAGTACAGCACAACAGCATGAATAATGCTGAGCACATTTCAAAGTTTTGTTATATTTATGAAAATAACCTAGGAAGAACAAGGAGCTAAATGTAGCTTCAAAGGTTTCACCTCAGAATAAATTTGTACAGAACTACAGAAGTCTTCTTGTCAGACAGCACCTTGAAGCTCTTACTCATTCCCATTCATCTCATTTTCTATTGCTCAAAATCCTTGTCTATCTTCACCAACTGTATACTGTTTTCTATCAGTACCACATATCACAGTTTCTGAAAAACTAACTGAACAGAACTAGAAAATGTAATTACTGAAAAACAAAAACAAAATGTGTGTGTTGTTGTTCTTAAGAGTGATTTAGAACACCTTTACCTGCACATACAGCACACTCACTGGTCAGTGAGAGGAGTGTAACACGTGGTGAAACTGTACCCAGTGTGATTTAAAACAAGCCAGGGGGCTCAAAAACCCCCCAAAATAAGGGTGCTAGTACAAGACGACAGGAGGAGAAGAAATAAAGAGAGAACAAGAGTAGGAAGTTGATTATAAATTTCTGTATTTTGCAGCTGAAACAACAGAAGGTCTCCATGCAGACTATTCATATTTCAAGTAACGGATCCAAGCCATAGAAAGCCAGGAGTTTTTAATCACGTCTAAGGGAAGGCATATTTTCCTGCCTCAGAAAGAATCTCTACTCTTAACAATATGCCACAACATGAATAAAAAGCTATTTATCTCATTTTCTATAACCCTTGTTCTAAGCTACAAGAGAAAGCTTAATGACTAAATTACAAATTTACTAGTCAAACAGCAGTTAAAGAACACTGACAAAAGACCTGCTCAAAGAGCAGCATAAAAAGGGGTTTTGCACAGCTTACTGCTCATTGATGTGACTGATGCTGCACACAGACAAGCTTCCTGCACTTGTGCAGGCCCAGGCTAACCCTCTGATTCACAAGCCAAAGAGCTGCACTGACAGAGCACTTATCAGAGCACACTAGCAGGGTGGACCAGCACTCCTCAAGTACTTCAGAGTGGACTTCTGTCCATGGAGATAAAGACTTTTATCCCAAGGTCATCATACAGATAGATTTGTAGTCACCACTTGTACACATCAAACATTACAGTTTGATGTCTACAACTGCCATTAGCTTTTTGACCAAAAACTACACCAAGGAAACATCATTAGTAACATTAAAAGTTACATGCAGTACCTTTAAAACTTGCTGAAATGTGAGAGCACTTTTTTCCCTTATATAAAGTTTATATATTCAATCAACAAATATGTACAAGTTCTAAATTAGATTATTACCTATCTTCTTTTCAAAAAGTTAGAAAAAAAACTAATTCTGTTTTCATTGCAATCTGTGGAAACTGTCCTTCAACAGCCTAGGGTTATTCAGGGTTGAAACAGTTAATCACATGTCCAGTTCAGGATTCATTTGTCAAGGTTCTGACCGCTCCAAAAATATTTTTTTTCTTTGGACATAGCATCTATTGCTAACCAAGTTCCACTTCATGACGGTTATGAAGAAGATCATAAGTATCAGTGTAAATACCTAACCCACTTCTTTAAACAGCAATGGCTATTTCATTCCTGCTGAGAAGCTGGACTGAGTTATTTGCCAGACATGTAACTTCTCTACACAGTCCATATGCTGCTGAGACAGAAGCTGCATGATACCTTAGCAAGACACCTGCAAAGAACTTGGTTGTCAACTTGCAAAAAAGAAATTGAAGTGGGACTGCAGTGGATTTTCAGTCTGTCACTGAAAGTTGGCAGGCATTTCACAGATTTTAAAGTAAATCAGACAAAAATAAAAATTATTTTAAAATGGACTCAAGTGAAACAAGTAGTTGAGGAAAAACTTCTTCCTCATGGGGACAGCGAAGCAGTGGAACAAACAGGTTGCCCAGTCTCTGGTCTTGGAGATTTTCAAAGTTCAGCTGGAGCAAGCCCAGAGCAACCTGGTCTGACTTCACAGCTGACCCCACTTGAGGGAGGCTGGACCAGGCACATTCTCAGGTTCCTTCCAACTTGAACTATTCTATGATCCTTAATTGAAGAAATGCTAATTAAGAGTAGCACAGCAGTAGCTTGGTGCACTGAAAATGACCAGTGGCTAACCCTCAGATGGTAGCAGCTGACTCCCGATAACAAGTGCCAACACACAGCCAGGAATTTAGAGGAGACTGCTAGATTCGGAATCTTTGAAAAATAAATGGAGACTGTCAGAAAGTTAGGAACAGTGATACATCCCCACATATACGTCTGTAAAGGCAAATCATGACATTTTTAGGGCTTGTCTTTATTTTTTTTTATCCATAGACTCAAACATCAAGGCTTCTTATACCAGAAGAGACATCAACATCATGACTCTAAAGACAGATGGAAGAAACCTATTTCTCCTCAATTCTGTTTGTAGCACTTGCACAGTACCTGTAGAGAGGCAGAAAGAACAGCTGCACATATATTTAACCTGTATGAAAATACACATGCAGCAAGCACCGAGAGACATCAAAAAACTCAATTTCTCTTTGCTTATACCCACTCTGCCTCATCTCTGTCTTCCTTTGCAGATTTTCTAACTACACACAAGACATGCTGAAGGAATAATTCATCACAAGCTAAACTCCTCATCTTTTCTGTACCATGGGGGATCCAATAAACTAAATGACAGGCAGTGAAGCTCATCCACAGAGAATCGCTGTACATACTGGTCTGCAGTTAGAGCTGTGTCTACAGATGGCAACATTTTGTGTCACAATTTCTCTGCTCTAAACCTTCTGTGTTCAATCACCACTTTTTATAGGGATGCATAACTATAATGTTCTGCAATAGACACAGTAACAGCTGCAATTAATAGAATATAAAGATGGCCATGTTTGGAAAAACACATCCAACCTTCAACTAATCTGCAGTCACACGTCACAGGAATAGTTTCCAAATCAACAGCATGTAAGAAAATTACCTGGTAACTGTTACCTCACGACTACTATTCTTAAAAGCAGTGCCTTTAAAGCATTTCCACTACAAAAAAAAAAAAATCAGCAGGGACTGCTATGCTAACAGGCCTGCTCATAACAGCAAAGTCCAAACTCCTATCAAATGACAATATCTCAGCCACTTCTCACCACTCACAAAGAACAGAACATTATATGCACTTACAGGTTCACATCTCCCATGATAAACATACTTATTGTCCCCACTCCTCCAAAATAACATACAGCTCAATCCTTAAGCCATGAAGATCTCCCTTGAAATGTCTGACAGCTAGCAAATGTTCAGATTCTCTTTGGGCAGCTTTTAGAATTACAGGAAGCAACTAGATAAATCATAATAAAGATCTATTCTTAATGAACTTTACTTCAAAAGTAAATTAAGACACTAGACTGCAAGAAGTCATCGATGAAGAGGAATCCTGTATTTTTGCTGTAAGTACTCATACAGATGGAAACCTAGGACTTCAAGGTAGGTAAGATGTACATTAACCAGTAAATCACTGACCTCCCATGCCAGTGTACTCATTTGACCAATAATTGAAAAGTGTAGAGGAGATCATGAGTTGGAAATTGCACCAGACACCTTAAAGAGGAGTGGAAATAAACTTCATTGAATTTAAAACTCCTCCACAACAGGGTGTCAGAAACCATTTAAAACTTCTTCTACCAGAAGGCAAAATGCCCATTGTTGTCTATAACTCATTTAAAAACCACACACACATATTTGGGTAAAAGAAATAACTATTTTAAATAACTTCTTCTGCATAAAGCCATTCTGTACTCCTTAAACATTGAAAAATCAAAAATTCTGAAGTAGACAAAATTTTCCTATTGTACTGAAAGGACAGCTGAGGGAGAAGGTACAATTGATTTCCTCCAGTTTTAAGAGCTAATGACTTTGCAAGCTTCATTACTTCCAGTTGTATTTCACATTTTAAATCCATTTAATCCATATTTGATACATAATCTACTAAAAGGACTTAACATATGCAGCCGATCAATTATTTTCTGTGCATTGCCAGATATGAACAATTTCAAGTGTTAAGCTACATGGAAATTCAAAGATCATTTAATTAGCTTTAGCTATATTATTTCCTTTACAAAAAAAGGACAACCAGAAAAACAAACAAAACTGCAATTGTCATTAGCAGGAAAAATGTTCAATATAATTTTATAAGCAAATTGTATATGCCTGTATTTTGTGTCTGGCTGTCACAAATAGGAGAATTATTTTGTGTACAGTAAAAAGCTCGTGTACTTCTATAACATTATTCATAAACAAAGGACAATAGTCTTAGAAAACGAAAATAAATTACATTTTATACAATCCCTAACACTTAACGTCAACCCCATATGAGGATGCAATTCCAAGATGTTCTCATGAACATGTACAAACAAAGTAACTGGGAAAGACCAACATCTGTAGGAAACAGACCTTGGACTCGGCCTGAGCCTGCAGGCAGACCAGTATTAACATAAAGCTGTAATCATGCTTTTCATCTTTAAAAACCCTGCTAAAAGCATTTCACAAAATAGGAAATCCCTCTATTATCTCAGCACAAAGAAAAGTTTATTAAATGGGTATATAAATTACGGATTATAATATTAAGAGAGCACTGAACATATTAAGTCAGCAAAATGAGCCAAGTGCTCATTTGAACACAAGCAACTCATCAGCTAGGGAAAATTAGAACAAAAATTAACAAAGTAATGTAAAACAGTAATTGAGAAAAGAAATACCCAAAGCAAAGCTTTCTGCTGTAGTATTTGATGATCTGGAGCCATTATTTAGTGCACCCTCAGTAAGTCTGCAGACAACACCATGTTTGGCAGGTGTGTTGATCTGCTTGAAACTAGAAAGCCTCTGCAGAGGGATCTGGCCAGCTTGGATCGATGGGCCAAAGCCAACTGCCAGGTCCTGCACTTGGGTCACAACAATCCCTTGCAATGCTCCAGGCTCAAGGAAGAGTGGCTGGAAACTGCCTGGTGGAAGAGGACCTGGAGTGTTGACTAACAGATGGCTGGAGATGAGGCAGTGTGCGCCCAGGTGGCCAAGAAGGCCACCAGCATCCTGGCTGGTGTCAGCACTAGTGTGGCCAGCAGAACTAGGACAGGGATTGTGCCCCGGTCTCAGCACTGAGGAAGCCACACTTTGGATCCTGGGGTCAGTTTTGGGCCTCTCACTCCAAGAAGGACATTGAGGGGCTGGAGTGTGTCCAGAGAAGGGCAACAAAGCTGAGGAAGAGTCTAGAGCACAAGTCTGGTGAGAAGCAGCTGAGGGACCTGGGAGTGTTGAGCCTGGAGAAGAGGAGGCTCAGGGGAGACCTCTACAACTACCTGAAAGGAGGCTGGAGCAAGGTGGGAGTCAATCTCTTTTCCCAATGTAGCAAGTGATAGGATGAGAAATAAACAGCCTTAAGGGCTGTGAAGCACTGCAACAGGCTGCCTAGGGAAGTGGTGGAGTTACCATCACTGGAGAGATTTAAAAGATGTGTAGATGGGGTACTTGGGGACATAGTTTCGTGGTGGACTTGGAAATGTTAGATTTACAGTTGGACTCGATCTTAAGGCTCTTTTCCAATCTAAATGATACTATAATTCTGGGATTAAGCAATCCACACACATGCATCTCCTTCTCCGCCCCGAGAAAGCTCAAGGCAGACTGGGGAGAGAAGTGGGAAGGCAGATGTCTATTCAAGTACCAGTTGCTATTTTGCTTGATAAATTTATGCGATATTGTCAAAGACAGATAAACTCTTTCTTGACATTTAAACCCATAAAAAACCCTCAAACTACTCTTCTGACTTTTTTTTCTAGAAGCATGTGCTTTCACAAAATGTATTTGAACATAAAAGATATCAATATACAGTTTGGGCATTTATTTCATCAAGGTCTGTCAAGAGATATTATTCTATGTGTTTATCAATCCCAAATTCAATACACTTCTCAAAGAGAAGTTCTCTGGTAGTAGCTGCCTGAAAAAGGACAGGTAGAGTTATTCTCATAAAAGATTAAGTATTTATATGTTTTCAGGTTTGGTTCAGTTTTTTAACCCCTCTATTCAACTTATTCTCCCTCAGAAGATAATTAATGATTTCTTCTGTACCAGGTATGTGAAATTCAAACTCTTAAGTCATTAATGCAATAATATCATTTAAAAAGGCATTGGGGTCTCCTTCAGCAAAAATCACAGACGGGCTTCATTCTTGACTGCTCATATGTGCAGCCAAAATGGTAATAAAGATTTAACACCACTTTTATCTCCCTTAGGAAACACTATTCTTGATTCTCTGGCATGCCTGTAGTCACATCCATCTGTTAGGATGGCTTCATGCCCACTTACAAACTGGCATTCCAATTTAATAAGGACATAGGTGTCATCAGAATACAGATTTAGAACAAAGCTTTAAAAATAAAAGCCGTGAACAACATTCTTTCAATGAGGAGAGACTTCTGACAGCAGTTAGTGCTCAATTAAAGTGCCATACTTCTTCACAAAGGACATCTGCTCACAACTGCAGGCATCTTTCTATTAAAAGTCTTCCCTCTTCACTATTTGCCATTTAACTCTTTGGAAGCCCAGAAGTCATGAATTAAAAACAGCACATATTTTATTTATTGCTAAATCTAAATTCAAATTTCAATTTAGGTAAGAGCCACAGAAAGGGAAGGTACAATAGGACACCCACAGACTCCGACAGCACTGTAAGACACCAGTTTTTTCTCTCATGGAATCAAGTACTAACAAAGGAAAGAGAAATACAGTGGTTGACCCTGTGAAGCCAGCACGACGCTGTTGCTGACCATCCAAAGCAAGTGCTGGCATGTAAGGTTAGATACAGAATAGATGCAGCATTAATGGTGATGGCACACCACTGCAACCAAGCATCATGCAGCAGAACCCATCCACTGCCCAGCTTCAGGGTGTATCTTTAAGTTTCTCCACTACAGAGGGGAGCTGAGCGATGGCACGTGTTCCAAGGCAGACAGAGCGACATCTAACACTGTAGCCAGAACAACAGTTGAGGCATTCTGTGCCTTTTCCAGCCGGCAATCATAGCCTGCCACAAAGGCTTCTCAGCATATCCTCTCTGACAGATTAAAAAATTTCCCTGGTTTGGATTATTTCATTGCCACACAATTTTGCTGAAGTAACAGCTTCGTATGAACTTTTGTATTATGTCTTGTTCCCTCTTTTCTACTTGAAGCAGTTGCAAACATCAGGGTTTTACACATATGTTTAGAAGACCATTAAAACTAGTTCACTTAACTTGATTTAGATTTCCCCTCCACATATCAAGTTTTTTAAAAAAACATAACTAAGAAAACTGCCAAAATGGGTCAAGTCTATCAAAAAGTTAAAAGTAGCAATATTGAGCATGTCACCTACTCCTCCATAAAGAGAAGAAAGTAAAAGCTTCATCAGAAGTGTATGCATGTAGATACCTACAGATATGCATACGCCATCCTTATCCACAGCAAAAACCAGCAAAAAATGAATACAGTATTTGAAGCGATTCTTTAAAGGTAATGCATCCCTAAAAACATTACTGGATATTACAAAAGGAGGAAGGGAAAAAACCACCCTACCCTCATAGGTGTGTTTCTCAAATGAATCTTTTCAAAGCTAAGTACAAAATTCAAGAGTGAATCCACAGGAAAGATTTTGTTCAATAGAGAACCTTTTTAAAGGAATTTATGAACAGTGAGTATTTTCAATTTTTTCCCAGTACCTAAAAGTGGGAGAGTCAAATGGATTAACAATTTACTGCATTCAAATGTTCTAACAACATTGAGAAGTTGCATTGATAATAGTGCAGGAAAGCAATCAGAGAAAAAGAAAAGTAAAACCTAGGCTTAAGAACTCCTATCAGTAGGAATACAACCTAACATTGGAATCAAACTCCATATTTGTAACTCAATTCCAGTACTAATAATGAAAGATGCTTCATCAAAAATTAGTGCTTGTTCTTGCTTTTCTTTAAAAAAAACAACAAAACCAAACCTTTTTCTTAACAGTCTTGAAGGTAAACCCACTATTTTTTCTATATCTTTAATTGGGTTACTTAGAACAGAATACAGCCTTGACGCTAATTATACACCACCATTTTAACTCTAAATATTTTTAATTGACCCTGCCACATCGTATCTGAAATCACAACATGGACTTACAGCTGGATCTTTTAAACAAAAAATAAAAGTTATCTTCCCTATGAAACATATTATACAACACAAACCTACATTTCCTGATAGATCAGAGCCCATGTAACAAACTCAAACCTCAAAGGAGAATTCTGAAGGACATGAAAGTACAAGTCACTATCTTCCTGTTTATTCATATAGTGAAGTTCATTACAGAGTCTAGCAGGACAATCTTAGATGGCTGAGGCTCTACTGTACAAAAACATACCACCACCAAACCCATTTGCATTGACTTCAAGCTCTATTACACGTTATATTAGAGTTCACCTCTTTTACTGATTCTGCTTACACGTAATACTCCAGTATTTAAGACTATAATACAAATAAAAAGATGCCATAGTTAAACCTCTATATAATTAATAGTACACACAACATTGAAAGCACAGGACAGACCAATTGACAATTTTCCTGAACTGCACCTCAAAAATTCAGGACACTTTTATGGGCATTACTAAGGAATAAATCTCAGATTTGACTTGAATCTGTGCTCTTCTAGATCACCAACACATGAACTATCAGTACTTTCTAAGCACTGAAAATATCAGATCATTTCACAGGTAAAACTCAGTAACGTACACGCATGTTATGAAACCAGTCTAAGTACAGGTGTGTGCAAGTACCCATCTTTTTTTAAAAAGAGTACAATAGAAGGAGCTCTCCAGTTAAGAAAACCCCCCCCAAACAAATCACTATAGTCTCAGTATTTCTTCCGGCATTTGGCAAATTAACCCCTACTGCTAACATATGCCTCTTGCTGCTGTTCTTCCAAGCCCAGTGTGTGGTTTGCATATGCTGAACATGCAGTAGCTGTGCCTACAGCCACAGTGAGCTGAGGACCTGCATTTCGAGCCAAGAGACTCAAACTCTATTTCCACCCCCGCCAGTGACCATCTGTGTGACCTACTTAGAGTTTATACTCTTTGGAGTAGATCTCAGTGTTCTGCTACAGCACTCCTAAGCAGGAGTGGACCTCTAGAGTATACAGTCAAAAGCAGCAATGTCAATATATACACATTTTATTATATGTGCAAACATTTCATATTCATTTCACATTCATTTCACATGAATAAACAATTCTCCCAAGCCCAACTAATTTCGGCACATCAGTTAGTGTTCCATGTTCAGCTTAAAATAAATATCTAGTGCCAAATACTATAAGCTCAGAAACCCTAACTACAATAAAACACCACGTAATTCGTAAACGGCTGTATTAATTTGGTGATCTCAAAACCAGAAAGATAGTCAGGAAATTTTGGCAACAGGTTTCCTAAAAAAACCCAGCAATGCATTGAAGTTAATAATTCCAACAAAACTTTCTTTGGTCAGTCTAACAGAGAATTTCACAAGAAGCTGCAAGTAATTCCTTACATCCCACCTTACAAAACGAAAGACATATGGCAGGAGACAGTTTCTTAAATCATATGAGACTTAGAATTCCCATTAGGGATGCTTATACATGACAAGACAATAATTTCTTTCCATCTGCTATTTTTAAATAAATAATTATTTAGTGATCTAAAAGGAAAGTGTCAAAAATAAAGTTTAAGAAGATTTCTTGTTCCCTGATGAAGGAGGACATTATATTGTCTGAAGACAAACCTGGATAAATGTCTGTGCATGTGCTCCTAGATCCTATTAGAATTACCTAAAGCTAACAATGGAAGTGCACAAGCAGGTGAAAGCATCAGCCTTCCCACATACAGCCACCCAAACACCTGAACCATCATCACCCCTCTGTAACTTGTATTGTAGCTTGACTGGGAACAAGAAATCAATGCTTCAACAAAAAAATCTGTCAAGGTAATGTAAAGGGTTGTAGCAGTGCTGTAGCTCTGTGGGGTTCTGAAGATCAATTACAGCAGCTGTCAACAGGACCATGCAGCCCGTCTGACCAACACACACACATTCCACAACAGTCCAAAGTGAAAACTTCTGTATGCCTGAGAATACACCCCAATAAATTCAGCTTAACCTCAAGTCTTCCAAGTTATGTGTAACTTACTTAATAGAAACACATTTCACTGGTTTTTTATTTTTTGAAAACGCACTGTCATCTTTTCACAGATTTAATTCCTTAGAAAAAGCTGTGAAAGTCAATGGGTAAAGGTAAAGAAATACCAACACATGAAATTTAATTCAATTATAAGGATAATACCTTTGGGAATGGAACTAAATGAATTGAATGGGAACTGTAATGAACTATATGGAAGGAGACTAAATACTAAAACCCAGAGGAAAAATTGATAATTTCAAATGTACACAAATTAACAGACTTCATTTTAATTAGCCATGTAGCTAAATATATTCCATATTCATGGCAGAAATAAATACTACCTGTTCTAGAGAAATGTGAACTTTAGTTAATGATACTGTTGGCAATCTTACTTTTATTATCATGCTGTATCCTATTTTGTGATACACTACATAGGCTTTCATTCCTGTAAATTACCTTCCACCTCATTGCTCGGAGTAATGAATCAGGCATTGTCTACACCCTACATACACAGTTGCTTCTCTACCCAATTAATTCTAGAATCAATTGTATTTAGCATAGAGCAAAATAGCACCTCAGGAATTTTCTATTTTAAACCACCATAATGTACAAGAAAAAGGACTTGTTAGCTGTTTGCTGTGCACAGTATCACAATAGCACAGTACAGACATTTTTTCATGCTGCTGTAGTATCAGAGACACTTAATTGTGTATTGGTCTTTTCATGATTTTCAAAGCCTGCACTTAAACATGTTGTGGACTTTTCCCTATGGTAATTACAACTTGAAGGTCAAATCCAAGCAATATGAAAACAAAACATAAATGCAAATAATAATAAAATATCATTTAGATATAAACCACCCTGAGAATATCCCAAAGTTGATTTTCTGCCATTAGTAATGTAGGGGCAGGTTAGCTGAAAGGGAAGTTCTAAAGATCATCACCCAAAAGGGAAACTCTATAACTAAGAACATTGTTAGCTGGCCAGACTGTGTTACAAGAGTGACAACTCCATCATGGAAAGGTCTCAGGAAAAAGAAAATACACTTGCAAGAGTGTATTTGAACCTAACTAGGTCGAACGGTTGTCAGGTTCGGATAAGTATAAATTTTAAACTATGCAACAGCAAGAAGCATTTTTAATCTGGCACTTCATCAAAACACTAAAGTACTAAATCTTTAAATGAATATTCTCTAGCTAGCAGTAATATTCTATGGTTACCAATATCATAAGTTAGGATATTGCTAAAACAATATGTCATTATAAAGCTAAAATAAATATGGCATGTCTTAGCTTTATTTTAAAATTACAGCAACTTGATTTCTCTATTTTAGGCAATTGCTTCTTCAGAGGACTGTCTTGTTTTAAGTTAGTAATTAAAATAACAATCCATTTCCCTAGGCTCATCTAAAAAGAACAGCACCTAAGTATTATATAATTATATACAAGGTATTACAGCAAAACCATTTTGAGGTAGACCTTGCATATGTAATCACCATAAACACTTAAACTGTTCATTTCTACATCTCAGCCAATGCACACTGACTGTCAATGACTAGCACAAGTTTGGATCACAGATCTTCAGATACACAGGACCCAGGGCAAAGCAGCAAGGCTGGCAAATGGTTTAAGTATTATAAGCTGTCTTTATAGTCTCAGCTGCTTGAGTTTGCTGTCAAGTGTTTGATGTTAGCCAAAATTAGCACAGAGAGATTTTGGACATAATTTATTCATTTATAAATTTAAGACTAAATGAATCCATTTTTCCCAATCTGGGAAAAATTAAAATGTACTGAGTATCTGGTCAGCAGGATACCAAAAGCACCATTTCTTGATTTTATATAAGCTCCTGAGAATTAGAAATCCTCTTAACAAAATTTCTTATTCACTATTACCTTAAAAATATACAAACAGAAAAACATATACCCTTTTTATCATCCACAAAATATTCTGGGGTAGATATTTCCATGATATACCAGCTAGATACTCCAAGATTTCAGACAAGCTGCATTTACAAGCATGCAGCAATCTATTACTATTTACCTATGAACAGTGAAAGCTTTACAGACCATTTTGCATTAACAGACCACAGCTACAGCAAAGGCCTGTTAAACTCAAGAAGGGAGCACCACACTGAGCAGTAATGGTCTGTTCTCCACTCTTTCGCGTTCAGGATCATACATAGAAGTACAGACCTGTGGGATGTACACTAAAAGGATTAAGAAGCAAGTCAATGGAACTGTGAAGCACACAGGTTATTTTATGCTCAATTATTTTCCTTTTGGATCTTTATGAGGGCTTTATTCCTTACTACATGAGCATGTGATCTATTGTCATGACTAACACATCTCGTATCTGAACCAATAAGAAACATTTCAATGAGACAAGTTTCTTTGAAGAAAAATTATCAAACCTTTGTTTTTTCAAAGCAATGTCTGATCTGAACCTGTCTTTTAAAATTCTGAGACAGAAAAACGAGAAGTTGAGTTCTTCCAGAAAAATAGTATTTGAAAACCATTATATCAAAGGAATAACCAGAGAAAACTGTTCCTCTGAGCTCCTTACTCTAGGCTGCGAATCACGCTTTGCACAATAGCTGTCGTGTCAAACATGGTGAATCCCCTCCAGGGTCAGACTTGGGGCATTCACACTCTCTCAGTATGAGTTTTACTCAATTCCAAACATGAATCGCACAAAACATAAGTTGGTCAACATTTTCACACCTATTTATTTGAAGCCTTAAAGGCACTTTATACTTACCTTGTTTTTTGAAAAGGTTGCTGCGAACTATCTCCTTCATGGACTGCACTTTCTGCTTCTGCAGCTTCACTGGTGGAATGCAAGTGTAGAACTCGTACAGTAATTGGCTGCATGTGAAGGAAAAGTGACAGAAATACTGTACAGTTGAGTTCATTGTGTGTTAAAAAAGACAGACAGAGCAAAAGAGCATACATTTCTAAACATTTATTTCTTTTTAAGACTATTTATCATATCACAAGCATTGACAGAACATCAGCAGCAGGTTGGGAAAAGAACTTTCAAGAGAAAAGATGAACTAGACTTTGGCCATGTTCACAAATGTTTATTACTTTACATTGTTTTCAGTGGAATAAGGATGTTCTTGTGCATGATGGAGGCAATTTATCTTTGTCTGACAAAGAAAATTATTTCAAACTGCTAAAATCAGATCTGGTTTTCTGAAATAGGGCTTACTAAAGGGAGGGGTGGGGAGAGAAAAAGAGAAAAAAAAGACACATTGTTCCACTTTATCACTTATTCACTAAGTTACTGCTTAAGTATTGGGCTGCTATAATGAATTCTGTTGTGAAAGTCAGATGAGAACTCTGTTAAAAACCTATGCCAAAAGTTTCACCTCTGTCTGGATCTATACAAACAGACATAGCTTTGTTGACTTAAATTGATCAGTAAGAATTCCTTGTTGGCAGCAGGAATATGTGGTATACACTATGGGATACTTGTACTAAATGTTCAAAAGCAGCTCACCTCAGTAACTTGGCATCGAAGACCATTTCAACATCATGAAGAACTGAGGGTATGTACTTCAAGGCAGCAACCTGAAGTGATATATAGATTATGTTAATTCTCTATGTTTATCTGTGTATACATCATACAAACAATACAGAGCATACTGAAACAGGTGCACAAAAAAAAAAGAAAATTAAACTTTTCCTCAGACTGAAATTTTACATCATATTTGAGTATTAATTTCATCACAGAACACACAAGGGCTATTACACTGAGGATATCCAGAGGAACTTAAATACAACAGTACCAGGCAGATGATATTCTCTTTGTAGACCACTGGAAGGGCTAAGACCATCTTTGCAGACCCCTGCCACTGTCATTGTGGTACAAATTACTAAACCAAGCACTGATCAAAGCATGAGAACTTTGATGATACTTTGTATTGATTCCATCCTAGAAATGTGCCATGCAGGAGGCAGAAGTCAGGATAACAGTCATCTGTCCACCCCAAAGCTACACTTCCTGGAATAAATGAAATGGATTCATCTTACCAATTGACGTGATCAAAGCTTATCAATATCTAAAGGGCAGGGGTCAAGAGGATGTGGCCAGACTCTTTTCAGTGGTGCCAATGACAACAGGGCACAAACTGGAACCCAGCAAGTTCCATCTAAGCGTGTGGAAAAAATTCCTTCCTGTGAGGGTGCCAGAACCTGGCCCAGGCTGCCCAGAGAGGTTGTGGAGTCTCCTCCTCTTGAGAGATTCCAAACCTGCCTGGATACCATCCTGGGCACCCTACTCTGGGTAACCTGCTGGAGCAAGAGGGTTGGATGAGATGATCTCCAGAGATCCCTTCCAAATTCCAGGATTCTATGAGCATTTTATCCCTAACCAACCATCTGCAGTTTAACAATCTGATGGTTTAGCTTACTGATTTCTGAGGTGTATTTTGACAGTGTAGGGGAATAATTAGACCTTAAAATATGACAATGGTAAGAAAAAGACATGTTATTATTCATCGGGTTCAAAGTCATCAACAGCTTTTAATGCTAACATCCTTAAAGATGTATGCTGTAGCTATTAAGAGCTTACAATTACTTTTACATCCACAGAGTGACCTGTGACTTATCCTCCTACTAACAAGCCTCTATTTCTCCAATACTTTACATATCCAAAAGGATACGTCTGAGCTGTAACAAATTCCAAGCAAAAACAGACTTTGTGGTTTTAAAAGCTTTTTTGGTAAAGTGCTACATAATTCATTAAAAATGAGAACCTGGACACATAGGTCTGAAGCAGGACATCAGCCTCTTCCTTCCCTCCCATTTTCCTATCTCAATAGGTCGCCCACAGTACATACTTTTCATGGAAGCTCCAATTGCCATAAAGATGCTGCTGTGCAATCACTGACCAGCAAAAGAAGCAACATGTAGGGATAGCTATTTATCCAAAATATACTAACTGTCCTCTTTGTTCTCGTTTCAGATGAAAACCAGAATATCTTCTTACCAAAAAGATTTTCCCCCTATCTAAAAAACTGACCACAGCATCAATTCTTGGTTATTGTGCAAAAATTCTTAGCAAAAAAGCTATAGTCCAGCTCTGCTGCCACTATGAACCTACTAACAATGAAATTTAATCGTATCAGTTACATGTGGATGCTGCTATAAATCCCACCATAGTAAAGAAAAATGATTTACATTTTAGTTTGACTAACCCCTTCGTGTTGGTCCAGACAATGAGAATTAGAAAGGTAATAACAGCTTTACTTCACTGTGCAGCTTTAGGGTGTAAATTTCTAGTAACATTTTACTGAGAGCTAAGTGACAGTAATGTGAAGTCTTCTATTTCTGACACAGCTCTAGTTTTCATAATAGGCCTGTTCCACCCATGATATATCCTGAATTAGTAAAAAAATTAGAACAGATCCCATAAATTCCTATTACAGAGATGCTTACTGTCTCTTCTACAAGCTAATATGGTGTCTGCTGCAGGACTGATTAAATAAGTTACCCAGTAAATGCAGGCTGAAATTGCACAATTTCTTTTCACTGTGGATAGTGGAGTTCACTGCACACCTTGGAAAGAGGGGTATGTCTGGCTTTATGTCATTTGTTTATAGGAACTGGAACAAAACTGCAAAGATTACACTTTGTGTTTTGCACTAGCCAAGGACAAAACCCAAACCAATTTTTTAAAAGCCCCAACAGAAGCATGTTTCCACTAGCCCCTGAAGTTTGTACACGTTTTAAGCTACATATTTTAATTAACTGCAAGCAAACGTGATTTTTAATTATCCAGTGCCACCACACATCATAGGAAGTTTAACACAACTGTAAAGCTGGAACAACTGTAAAGCTGGAACAAATGGAACACAATTCTTGGCTACTTATGTCTCCAAAATTCAGCGTAAGGTAACTAAAGTTACAATAAGGTAGAAAAAAATTATTTGAACCTAGAGTAAGCTACTAATACCAAAATTAGCTGAAAGGATTCTACACTGCACTCACCTAGGCAAGTTCCTGAACATTTATGCTTGTCTCGACACAGGTCTAGCATTGCTTTTAAGTGAAAACACTTCAGGTTTCACAGCTGTATGTTTTCAAAATACTACTATAAAAATCAGGTTCCATCTCTCATACTGGGTTTCAGACATCACTGCTGTGAAGCAATTTGATCATTTCTATGAGGAACCAGCAAGATTTTGGCATACTATGTGAAAAAGCTCCATCTTGTTAATAAATGCCTATGGTTATACACCACAAGAGATTCTCCTGTCATCTGAGTAAGGCTCAATACTACTCCTGTTTGAACCATGAAGCTAAAAGCTTCTCTCCTGTAGAAGAAAGAAGATTGGATGTGAAGTCACAAAAGCCTTCTTGAATCATGAGACCAGTCTTTGCCCTACATAAACTGTAAAAGATCACTTGGAGTCCATAAATCTCACAGGACCAACTTTCCCAACTGCAGAAGCCCCCACAAGAGCTCCAACTGAGTCATGAAACAGGAACTGGAGAAGCTCACTGTATTCCTTGGTAACCCTCCATCAGCTGAGTGCTCCACCTTATGCAGAGCCAGACTGACCTGGACTTTCATAAAATGGAATAAACAGAGTAAGAAATGACACTACCATATGCCTGCTGTTCTTTTAAAACAGCCCAATTTTAACTTCTTGTACCTTTCCCATTCCTTTACCAACTGAAGGAAAAAAGGGCAAGCAACGTTAAAATTATATCAGACCAGAAACAATATGTATTTCTTGGCTCCTGTGCAGTGAATTCTAACTCAATGTATAAATATCTATTAGAACCATATTGCATGCAGTCAGTGAATCATTGGATCTCAGCCACAAAACATGATAAAGCATCTAACAAACTATTAAAATTTGCATTTCCTGAAATACTAGGACTTGCTTTCAAGCCATAGGAAATTAATTTGAACTATCATAGAAGATTAGTCTAAATAAAAGCTTTATGAACAAACATTGCAAATCCACAAGCTAAACATTCGAAATATACACTAGTCACCATAGAGCAGCAATATTTCTACTTGTTCAGGACAACAAATTTATGTAGACAAGTGATAAGACAACAGTTATAACAGTGCATCAAGCCATACAACATCAAAGTAGAGCCTAGTGAAATATTTCTAGTGAGAGGGAGTGTAATGAACACAGCAAGGCCAACAGGGAACAGAAGCACATCAAACCCACAGAACATTAGTCTGATCATACCGTTGAAATAAAGACCAAGGAAGAAGTGTTTTTCCTTCCTGTTACTAATTGCAAATTTTCATGTGCTGATGGTTTGACAAGCTTTTGGTTTTGTCTACAGTTTCCTCACTAGCTATCAACAGCCCAGTGCTTCTATAGTGAAACATTCAACACAGATGAAACAGCCCCTCAGGAAGAGGCTTAGGATGAAGCCCATATAGACCCAACACACCTCTGTATCTCTACTCTGCAAACTCCTTGTTAAAAACCTGGTCTGCTCTCTATTGGGGGTAGGGAGGTTAGAATAAAAACAATCATAGCACAGCTTTCTTTGGCTCTTATTCGGACATTTGAAAGCACCATAAAGCTATTGTTTTATTTCTATGACCTTTCACTGTAGTAGCCAACATTTTTTTTTAAAAAAACCCAACAAACAACTATTCAGGTCTTGATTCAAGAAGAAAGAATTTAGTTTGCAGCAAGAACGAATACAGTATTTCAAACTGTCACAATGCTACCTTAAGATGCCTTCAGATAAAGTCATTTCTCTACAGATATACACACATTCACACACAATCCTGGGAAGTTCAAAGCAGTGTCTGAAAACTGTTGCCACTTCAACAAAAACACTGTATCTTTGTTGTGCCAGTTCAGCCATCATCATTTTATGCTGCCATCGGTTGCCTGATCACAAAGGTCAACGCTGAACTCAGCAACATCCCCTCAGAAGTCTTCTTTCAAACACTCCTGCCATAGGTTCCTGTGGGCCCAGCTCCTCCACGGCCCGCTGTGGTGCCAGCACAGCCTGCTGGACACAACAGACAGAGATGGCTCCTCAGGGGCCTTCACATGGAAGGACATCACCAAGAGAGCTCAGCAAGATGCAACCAGCCTGAAGAGAAACCACACACAACAGAAAGCTCTTTTGACTGATCAGCTCCTGGTTGATATAGTCCTGGCCTCAGCCACCACCCCAACCATGACCACCTGGGGTGAGGGTGGAGCCACAGAGACACAGGTGGGCCAGGTTCTGCCTCTGGAACCTGAAGCCAATACTGAAAACAAAACATTCTACTAAGTTGTGACTTATCCACAGGCCAACTCTAACTCGGGGCCCACAACTCAGGCCCCAGCACTTCAATCTTCTACTGATCTTAGCCATTATTAGTTCCTTGAAATAGCTTGGGGAAAAAGCTATTTTACTTAAGAAAACAAAACCAAACCAACCCAAACCCAAGACTGTGAAACACTGTTGCTATTTAAAACACCCATACAAGTACCTATGGTGGGCAAGAAACTTCTCCTAGCTCCAGTTTTACTTGAACAGTGCATTTTTCCTTACTCTTCATACAACAAACACTATATGAAGATACTGTACAACAGGAACATCTGAATTTCATCTTACAGCAACTCAGTTACTATGAAAGAAGTTTGATGAAGGATGGGGCCACTGGTGGCCACAAAAATATTTCAAGCAGTACTCTGCTGATACTTGGACTCTTGTGCTGTTGGCCTTCCCACATATTCCCCATTCCACACTTGTGTGGGGAGGGAAATGAGAAGAACAGAGCTGCCACCTCTGCAGGTCTGTAGTACCAGCTGAAGTACAAACCATGTGTACACCCTGCATTCTTTTAAACTCCCAAGTTTCATTTGCAATAATTGCTCCAAATGATGCACTACGGACACAACTGAACACTGCCCTTAATGAAGCCATAAAAACCTCAGGGTAAGCAGTACAGCATGTTCTGCATCCTTCAGTCCTTCCAGATTAACTTTTTAAGCAGGATACAGATAAACCCACGGCATCACAGAAAATTATTTCTTATATATACATGCTGCCAGCTCTCCTCTTCTTCAGGCCAACACCAAACTCAGCAACATCCCCTCAGCATACCTTCATCTTTTATTCTTCATCTGCTTGCTCTTCTCCATCTCAAATCAGCCAAAGGGCAACACGCTACTGAGACAGAGCTCAGCAAGTGACCCCAACAAGAAGCTCCTCCAAATAGCCCCAACATGAACTCTCTTTGAACTCATCAACTCCTTGTTGCTGCTTCTTTCTTCTGTTGCTTCTCTCCACCTCACCAAGTTCCTGCTTCTTCTCAAACTGATTCAGTTGCTGGTTAATCTCTCTCTAGCCTCGCCCACCTCCCCAACGACAATCACCTGGGCCTCACAGGTGGGGCCTCACACAGGTGGGCCAGGTCCTGCCTCTGGGCCTTGGGGAACCACTGGGGGAAACAAGACACACTGCTGGGTTGTGACTCAGCCATGGGTCAAGTCCAATCGGGGCCCACAGCCCAGGCCCCAGCACTTCAATATACTATATACTGTTACATTCATTTTAGCCTTTACTCCTGACCAAGCCTATTTGCTTTATTGCCCTCTTTTGCAACATTACATTATACATATTAATGAAATCCAAATATCCATGAGGTGAAAATACATTCAAAGACATCATTGGTGTTCTATTTCTTGGTCTAATCTTACTTGCTATCAAGGCAACTTTACCAAGTTGCTCTGCTATCTCCTGTTGTATACCACAATCAAAGAGTCACTGCCAGGACCTCCTGCCCCTCTACTCTGCCCTGGTGAGACCTCATCTGGAATGCTGTGTCCAGTTCTGGGCCCCTCAGTTACAGANTAGCTTTATTCTCTCAGAGTTAATCTATGCATCTCTGCACAGTTTTAACTTCTTAGAATCTACTGCACCACTATGGATAGGTCAAAAACATGTGGGAAAGAATGAGAGGAAAAAGGCAGCATCTTCATATTACATTATCTTCATACTTTTCAAAGCCACAGACAATTATTTCTTTCTATGTTTTCATGACCTTGAAAACATCTCATATAAGTTTTCTGAAAGCATGTATAGAATTAGCACTCAAACCAGTGCCCTGGAGCACACTGGGTATAGCTGACATTTGCAGCAGACAAGACCATCTGTAGGTTCAATGTCATGTGTCAACTGGGGGACAGAAGAGTTTTTGGAAAACAAGCTGGGGTTTGATTTGCAATATAAGGTTGAGAGCACAAGCTGTCAATGAAAGGACACGCTAACAAACTACAAATCAGACATCAACACTATGACCTTATAAAAACACATAATCTGAAATTTAAAAATACTTCCTCAAATTTTATTCCCCAGAAATATAGGCTGATGTACACAGACAGTAAAACACATCCACAGAAAAAGATGGTTTCCCCCTGAGACCTCAGAGAGAGGAAAGAAGGTACTAACACCTCCCTACTCCCCCTTACTCCCAGATTTTCCTTTGACCATACTATTGGCAGGTTCTGGAAATTTATTTCCAAGTTTCCAGATCACAAATAGTCTATCCTCAGAAGTGCAGACTTCAGGAAAAAACTATCTCTAAAACCTACAAAAATTTATCAGCAATGGCTACAGAAAAATCTGATAAATTAAAGAGCTGTAATATCAGCCTTGCTAAAATAAATTTTAAAAAGGTTTAAGCCTAGTATCTGGGAAGACCAGTGCCACCACCAGTAAGCCAACATAAATTGTGAAATGAATGTTTAAAATAATTATACGATAAATCTGTGGAAAGTCTCTTAAAAGAGGGAATCCTTACCCTGCTCAGGCACACTGATATTTGCACTAGGGAATTTATACCATTCCCAATCTTGACTGTAAAGGGTAATCTCTTTACCAAGTAACATCCCAGGACCTGCAAACAGGTCACTCTCCAGTTCATGTGGCTGCTTTCAGACACCAGCGAAGTTAGGATATTGAAATTATAATCCTAGCTCTAGTGTAACAACTTCATGCAACACTGAACTCGAGGAGCATTCTGTTTGCATCTTTAAGCAAAAGAGGCAGAGTGACCAGTACCAGAAGGAAAAAATGTTAATTTAGATTTACACATAAATTTCCAGTTTACCAACAAGAAATTAACAATTCAGTCTTGAGTTTTTCAAAGCTCACAAGAAACAAGACTGCAAAACAGATTACCCTTCTCAAAGCTCAGGCAGTAAAATAATTCAAAGCATCTATCCACTTCAGTCACTTCTTCAGAACAAGAGATTGAAAAGCAAGATTTTTAACTTTTTGTAAACTTATACAGCATGGAACAGACTAGGAAATAAATATCACTTAGAAGATAAAGTTAAATTGAAACAAATTGTTTCTGGCGCTGACTAGCCTGTTTCATACGATACATAACTTTATAAACAGTCTTTTCCTGGTTGAGTTAATATTCAACACAAGGCTGAGTATGATTGCTATCAGTAAAAATGACTGGGAACTTACTACTGACTAAAACACAGAGTTCCAAGTTTAACAATAAAAATAATAATTAGCAGAGAGCAACAAACATTTCAGGTTTCAAAACAGTTCTTTACATCTTCTAAAGCTAAACCTCATAGGTATTTGGACAGGCAAGGGTGAGAAGAGAATTAAGAACTGACATCCCAAGAGTATGAAAACTAGTTAATTTTAAGTTTCAATTTTCTGAGAAACTCAATTACTTCAACTTTCTTCAGGGCTCCTAAAACTGTCTCATCTGATATCTTGAGAGTATAATCCAATGAACTTATTCAATTGATCCTACCAATCTATGTTTCACTTAAATTCCTATCAGCAATTACTTCAAATGTGACAGATCTAAGGCTGTTCTAATAGTCTGATTATTTGGCTATTTTCCCAATAGGCTCTGAACTTTCTTCTCTGGGTATGCAAAGTGTAACACCCCTGGAGTCCTGTGTGTTTGTAACATCTCTGAATTACTACCTGTCCCTTTCTCTTCAAAATTAATTTTGTACTACTCCAACATCTATCACTGTCATCCCAAAACTGAACACGGGATCTAGGGGAAGGGAAATCGGGATTGGTTTGAGGCAGAAAAGCAGATTTATGAATTTATTTCTCTCCCTTCCTGCTCCATCTCACCCGATGCACCAATGATATCCATTTTTCTGGCCTGCTATGACAACTCATATCCACCCACTAGAGCAGGAGTCTTGGGTATCATAATAGAAATCTCCTCTGAACAGGCAAAGAAAAACATATTGTGAAAGCTACTGGACTGACATGCCTATGGAGTTTATGATTAAGTTAATGGGTCATGTGTCCCATCTCCCCTCCCCCCAGTAAACTTATTTTCAACAGCAGAAACTAAACTACAGTGGGACACTTCTCATTCCATGCTTCTCCTACTACAATTATAAAATATTAATACAATAGGTTTTATTTACTGTATGTAAAGCAACCTCTTTGTAGGTTTCTTGCAGAAACACATTTGTATGAGTTGCCAGTAGTGGAGCCAACAGTAAAGTTATGATATAAACTAGTATCTCAGATCGGCCATGGAATACATCAGCTAAAAAGAAAACTTGCAGTAGCTGGTGCAGATTTAGATAAGTAAAAGCACACTAGTGCTTCATGGCTATGAATAAATATGATCCATTTTTCACAACTGACAGTACTCATTAGAAAATGAAAAAATTTAAGATGTTATTGAGCAAAGCCTAACTGTTAAATAGCTAGTCCATCTCTGAGATATGCTTACGTGCTCATTAATATTAGCACAAACTTATGTTTGGTCCTTCTGAGAGATGTTCAGTTACACCATCACCATTCTGCTACTTCTTTAAAATCATCAGCAAAGATACACTGAATTTTTACTAAACAAGTGTAATATTAAAAACTAGCATTAAATATGGGAATACAGGAATCACAGCAAGCACAATCCCCATTCAGCAGTACATCCACTGCCATACTGCCCTTAGTGCTACAGCACCAACTGCTTTTAAACACACCCATCAGCCATTTCAGAGCCAGCATCGCTGCTTGCAAGTCCATTAATGTGTCCCAGCAACAGCTCAACCAGCAAAACAGCCTTCTACAACTTCTTCTTGTCACTCGTACAAAGAAACTACTCTGCTCATTAGTGGGAACACAGAAGGACAACCCCAACATGACCATTGGGAGAGGAAGGCAGGGAGGCATGCAGGGACATGACATGTCTCTCCTGAAGAGCGTAAGGTCTTCAAGATCTATTTGTTAACTAACACACTAACATAGTACAAGTACCACAACAACAAACATTACTATATCAGTTTTCTCTTTCAGTATTACTTTAAAGAACTAATCTTTTTCCAAAGTTTCTTCTGCTTCTGATACAGTGGCTTTCAAATGTATAAACTATTCCCAAGAAGGTCTCTACAGAGTTGTCAAATAACAAAGTACCTGAATGCTTTCCAAATGCATTTTAAACACTACTATAATCCTAGTGTTAAACCATTAGAGTAGTAGTTATTTTTTAACTCTTTAGCAGATAGACATTAACACTGCATGCAGTATCATGTAATGCCAATCTCAAGATCAGACACCCAGGAATTTATTCAAGACAAGGACTTTTTCACTGGCTTCCACTTCTAGTATACATCATAGCAAACGAGAATCAAAGCACAGAATCAGAGGAAAAAAAAATCAAGCCAGACAAATACAATGAGTTCATAATAAAGAATGTTATGAAGCATCAGTACTGGCAGTTGTCCAATAAGATCTTCTACTTCCTACTTTATAGGAACACTTGGTATTTTTCTATTTTAATACAGAGCTACATACTAATTATTTGATATTAATGACCTTAATAGCTCCTCCTTTTCTTCTTCTTTTTTTTTTTAAATCAAATTCCAACATGTTAGTATAACTAACATTGGCATGAATGGGAAATCTTGCTCCTATCTTCAGTTGTTTTAATAATGTAGCTCCAAAAGGCTGATACTTTAAAGTTCACTTTTCAAACTAAAATGGTGGAATCCCTCTTTAGGATTATCTGAAGAAAATAAAGAATTCATCATTGAGCTCCTACTGGAGGCTTCACTTCATTAGATTGCTTGAAAGAATCCAGCATTGGTGTTTTGGCTTGTTC
>VYZX01006505.1:85705-99177 GCA_013401335.1 Brachypteracias leptosomus
GGGACAGCCTATGTCCTCCCCATCAGCCAGCATCAGGCCAAGGTGTTCCCATCAATAGTGTATCAGATACTGTCAGATTCTCCCAGAAAAACACAGGTCATGCCCAGAAATTCCAACCTTAAGACACTATCTCTAAATAGGGACTTTACAGTTCATTGAGAATGCAGTTAGCAAACTTCCCCCTGAATCAGCCAAGAATAAAAAGGGTTTTTTTACAGCTCACCAGAACCTCAGTGGCAATTTTGTAGCAGGACACACAGAAAACAAACAAACAAAACCAGCAATGCAAAACCTGCAGATCGAGACAGAAGCACAGTTCATGTTTTATAATTTAAGTTTCATGTCCACAATTTAGAAGATGATGTGCAGAAAAAAAATTAGAAAAGAAACCATACTTCGTACATCATTTAGGAACATTCACATTTAATAGACTCTAGAAAAGTCAGAATAATCCAGGTAACAATCCCTTTCTCAAAACTCCTGGTTTCCTCAGCACTCATGCATTTGACACCCCCAATTCCTGCTACGCACATGACTAGACTGTAACCTAATGCAAGACAGGAATGGTGCACAGGAAAATCCCACAGACCATTTATCATCCTCATCTTCCTGCCTGTCTTCCCAGCCTGCTTTCCCTCATGTGAAGTCCCTGCCCTGTTCTTTACAACAAAAACAAACATGACATTGTTCCATTTGTGAAACTCACCTTTCACTAATAAGCCGTGTTCTGAGTTGGATTTCTTGGCTACTTTCCACCCTTCCACTTAAGCAGAAAAAACTTTCAGGTATAGCTTTGCTGAACCAGCTTTTAATTTCCCTTTACTGGAGTAGGAAGGCTATCTGGAATGATTTCTGTGGAATAAGTCATGGAGTGTTTTGCATATTCCAACAGTTTCTAATGAATAGTCTCAGCAAGAATCTTGTTCCATTTTTTTTTTTAAATAATACAGCTCTACTTTTATGAGTAGTAATATAAAACTAGTACCTTCTTTGCTTACAGATAATTCTTGGTGTTCAGTTACCATTTTTTTCTCATGTGAACAAGGTGAAATTACTCAGCAAGATAATGACAAACCTCATGTGAAAATACTATGCAGTAGACATATCTCAGCTTCTGGAAAGAAACCTACAAAACTTTGTGTTCCAGTATTCTGAATTAAGGATATCCCTTTAAATCTCACAGAACAAGTGTGCTATAACAAACACGATAGGGACGCACTTCTAATGAATATTTCACAGGTCAGAGGCACACACCAAAGCTCAAGGTGAGTTAGAGGCTCATTCATTTTACTGCAAATCATGCTCAGCAAAGCTTAACTCTTCAGTTCTCAGGTAACAAGCTGTTATCTCAGGTAACTGAACACAGATTTCATCACTTGCTGAACCTCATGGCCAGATGGAGACTTGAGCTGAGCTACTTATTTTCCTCCTTAAACACAAAGCCAGTACAGGTGATAAGAACCAGAAAGTTCTAGCACACCAAGCTAGTTATGTGAAGATATTGTTTCTGACTCTACCTTTTCATAGAACATTGCAGCATGATCATTTTTCTTCAAAGTCTTCATGAAGAACAGAGTATTTAACTGTGCTTTTCTCGCTTCACGAAAGATCATGGTTACAGAGATTGCTTCCCCAGCCTTGTCTGAATCTTACTTCAGTTTGTCTTTTGCTGTTTCTCAAGCAGTGAGAACAGCCTGTTGGGTTCAGGGGTTGCATTTCATGGAGTACACAGCTTACCCTGAACAAACCTCTGCCTCAGTCTGGTTTTGTTTCACAGAGATATAAAATAATTTTCAGAGGTCTTCTGCTGATGAAATCAGACAAGCCAGTCACAGCCTAGCTGAGCATATACTTTTCTATAGGTTCAAAGAAGTCATCCACTCCTCTCCTCCCCTCAACTTATGCTTCAAATCAGCCAATACCCATTTTCAAATTCAGATGTACAGGAGTAAATCTGACACTTGAATTTAGCATGTCAACATAGTATTTCACCACCTTATAACTTTTTCACAAATGGGATGGTTTCCTCATGGTCTGAGCAGATTTCAAACACTTCTCATGTTGTACATGACTCTGAAACTCAACCAAACCACGAGCCAGCCATGACTGCTCTGGTCTCGTATCATCCATGAAAGTTGGATATGTTTGTGCTGAAAATGCTTCTAGACTAAGAATAAGCCCTATGGGTAAAATCAGGAGTATGGTTTCCAAGTCAAAAGTGAAGGTCAGCTATCTGGAGTATCCTATTTAACTAGTAAAATAGACAAGTGGGCACACAGCCTGCATTCTGCCATAACCAAGGGATCATCTGGCCTTCCAAATCTACTCAGCACACTACTGCTCATCCAAGGCCAGTGGGCCCCAAAACACTCCAGGTGAAATTGCTCCTTAGCAGAAGCTGAAGCCACCAGTCATGCTTCTAATGGAAAACTTTGAAATTCTGTAAGGAATAGGCCTAATCTCATTTGGCCCATTATTAGTCCTGCACAGGCAAGGTTGTACAGTCCTTGTTCTTGAGCAAATTAGTTCATGGCTAGCCAGGTTTACAGTTTTTTTATATAATTCTCAAAGATCCTTTGTATAGTGTAAAGCAGAAGTCCATCTGCTGCTTCACAAGCTAGATATATCGTTTCCTTTACCCATTTAAAGGAATTCATCAAAGCTTTGATCAATTTGTTTTCTGCTTTTGAACACTAGCAAAGTCCCTTAAAGACAGAGATAATCAATTGCATAATTTCCTATTTAGTACACTTGATAATCCCTTTTCATTATTCACACTCTGCAGATTTCTTTTAGTTGAAGAGTGGCTGTTGGCTTCTTTGAGCTACTCTCAACAGTAGGTTGAGTGTTAACTGACTTAATTTGCAGCAGGAAATGAATTCTTAAAACTTGCAAATAAAATAAGTTCTATTTTGCCCTCATCTTCACTCTTCCCAACACAAAACTATCATTGATGTCATATGACAGCAAGTTAATGTTTCAGTTAGTTCTAACCCCTGTACACAAGTTACAAGTCACTGCGTTGACACCTGGAAACTTCCCAAGCCTCAGGACTCCTCATCCACACGATACAACAGATAGCAGAGAATTCCATGAGGTGACTAACATGGTCATCCAAATGTGCCTTTAGCACAGCAGCAGTTGTAAGTCAGACTTCTTATGAACCCAGGCTCTGTTGTAAGCCCAGTAACTGGGCTGAAGGAGATGTGGAAGAGGAGAAGCAGTATTTTTAGCAGGTGCCATTTCAGAACATGGTACCTGTACATAGTAGTGATGGCACTGATACCCCCCTGTGATCCACACAGTACTTACTCTGAGTGCTGTAGTTAGAGCTGACAATATTTGAAGAACAAGAGCCCTGGTCCACTGCCAGAGCAAATAAACCCTAGTCCTATGTTTTTAAAAACTCCTGAATTTGTATTGTCTCTATGGCAGCTTAAATAGTATCAAAATACTGCCATTAAATGTTATTTTCTATTATTTGATTTCATGTTATGCACTAAAATGGAAGCGTTCATGATTCAGTAGAAAGCTCACTATTTTCAAACAAATATTCTTAGACCAGAGGTAGAAAAGACACCTGTACACAAAACAGGATATTCTTAATACTGCTTTTTAAGTCAAATAGTGCAACGACTTGTTCAATCAAAATGCATTATAGTATTCACAAAGACAAACTTTACTGGATGGTCACTAATTTATGAAGTAAGCATTTCACAAGGTTGTTTGCAGTAAGTGTGGTTTGCTGCACCTTTCAGAGACACCAGAGAGACTACAGCATCATACAGGCTTTTTACAGGCAAAGCTTCGCTGTGCACAAAGCACGGCAGGCTGACTGCTGGACCAGTGACACATCACAACCGGGGCCTGGCACTGGTCAAACCCAGTAGGCTGGGTCCACTACAGGGCTACGTGTGGAAAAAACCCAACAAACCAACCAACCACACACACATCACTAGCCTGTATCACACTTAACATCAAGTCAGGGCATTTGGACCTCATAATGTTAAAATTCCTAATGCAGGAAGAGCAAGCCTGTTTTGTAACTACATGAAACTCACTCTGACCCAAAATGCTACTTATAAAAAGCTGCTTCAAGTGAAGCTTATTTTATATTATTCCTGTGAAAAACTGATTAGTATCTAATACTTTTACCCATATGCAAGATAACATCCATCACTAGGGATACACAGACAACATCTAACAAATCCAGTCCTATTGTACCACATCAATGGCTTTCAGAACAAGGAGTACAAAAGTGAATTACCTTGTACTACTTGTAAAACTGAACCAGAAAATATTTACACCCTTTATTTTGCAATACAAACTGCCACCAGACAGGCCACTTCCATTTCACAACTCTGCCACTGCTGCACGTGGAAACTGAACAAGAAGACTTGCTTTTCCTCTTATTGATTCCTTAATGATTCATTTTATGTCATGAAGTTAGTTGGGTGTTTTTTTTAATACATATCACAAAATACTATGGCCACATTAATAGTAAAAAAAGGTCTTTTAGAAGAGTCTGAGGATTCCAGATCACTAGGAGGTGAAATAAAATGTAAGCAGTAAAAGATTAAGTCTTCTGTACTGAGAACCTGCAGTTAACTTCAGCAGGATATTTCTTTCAAGTGCTTCAGCTCTGATTCCTAATTTTAAGGCTTTTTTAAACAGCAATTGAGTCCTTTATGCAAGTTAACATCATTCATTTTAAGAGAAATTGTTGGAAGATTATTTTCCTTCCAAAAATTATTTCTTACCAACTCATATACAGGTTTTTCTCTAACAATAGCCTCAAGTGACAGTCTGTCAGAAGCAACTGCAGGACTCCCCTTCCCCTGCATTCGTTCTGCATAGCCTCTAACTGCTACTTATTATATAACATACTACTTAATTGGTTTCTAAAATACTGAGGTGGGAAAAGCTGCATTACTGTGAGGTCAAGATTTGAGAGAGGCGAGCACATGTGGCAGGGTGGAAGGGTTACACCTCCTAAGATGATGTTTGTATACATCTTGTCGTTCTGTTTGCAAGATTCAAACTTTGAAATGCTCAATTCCATACAATTAAGGCACCATGGTGGAGTGTGTTAACTCCTGACACTTAGAGAAAGCACCTGCCCACATCCTGTTCAGATGCTAGAAGACAAAACCCAAATGGCAGATTACTAACTTACGTACCCACGCCACTCTTCTTGTCTGTCTTGTGCCATCTCGCCATTATACATGAATCCACGAGTCTCTGAAGGATGCCCACCACCAAGGACACCAAAAGTTTGAGGACGCAGACTTCAAGATGGGCAACAGAGGCACTGGCGGCAAGGTCTGTTTGTCAGCTGCTGTCGCTGAGGGCTGGCAGAGGCAGCTGTGAGGGTTCTGAGAGATTTGCTGAAGTTCTGAGCTTCCTTCCTCTTTTCTCAAGATATTGTACCCCAGTGTCATGGGGGAGGGGAATCCCAAACTGGGTGTTTCTGTTGCATGATACTGGCTGTAACACACAAGCAGGCAAAAAGGAGCGAAACCACCCCAAGTCCTCAAAACCAATCTCTAAATACTGGGTAGTTCAGTTCTGAAATGTCACAAGTACCTTATGCCTTAAGCAACACCAAAACCAGATTTTAAAGATTTAACTCCACAAGACACTACCTCTTAAAACCTTCTTCTAACCTGTCCTAGAATGGGCATTGGTTTTCCATAACAGACCACCCCTAAGAGAAATGAGGGCAAAGCCACATTTCAAACCACACCCATCCCCTTTTTTTTTTCTGTCATTTTACCTCTGGAGGAAAATGAACAAGGGTTTCACTTTATTCTCTAAACAAAGCAGCACTTTCTTAGAGACTTACTGTCAAGACAAAACTTCAGGCGGCCATTTACTGTATTTTTATAGCCTTTGCTTTCACACAGGCAGCTGCATGAGCTACCTTACATAATGACATTTTGGATACGCAAATATCAAGCCAAGTTGTTGCAATTTGGATTAAGGACAATATACTGACTTCAAGACAAATACTTCACCTTCATTCATGCTCTTCACTTACAGCTTGGAATTAAAAAAAACAAACCACAACAAACAAAAATCAGACAATTCTTTAAGAGATGTACTACTGCTTTATCTCTTCCTCAGTACATCAACTTCAGGACAATCCTCTCCTCCCAATATTACATTGCAACTTGGCAATCACTGCTTATCAGAACTGTTTAACAATGCTGTGCTACATCCATCAGGATATTTTTGATAATGCACAACACGTCAGCTCTTGGCTTTACCCACCAATCATGAGAAACATAGGCTGCCAGTCTGTCTCATTGCACATGAGATTTTGAAACCTATTTCTGGAAGACCATCTTGAACTTTACCATAGATTTGCTTGCATTTCCCCTTCTAGCTTAGCAAAAAGATTTAGCTACTTGTTAGCTGATTATTTTCACCCCTAAAATAATGCTGAAATTCACTTAATGCTTATTCAAGTGAGTTAGATTCTGAGCAAGTCAAATTATCTTCATCTACAGACAATCAGCGTCATCTAGAAGTCCTAAGTCTTTCCTCTCTAAGGAACATCCACTTCGTATTGTTCATCTATCAACAAAAGATCGAGTCTGAACTATTTCATCTTTTAGTTGACTGTGTATTTTGAGTAATAACTTACTAAACAGAGACAACTATTTTCCTTAGTACTCTGAATCCCTGCTGCAGCAAATTTCCAGATACTATATGGCCTAAAGGTCATGACTTGCATTTATTCTCTTGCTCTACAGTGCTCTTATTATGTTTCCCTGTAATACAGAAGTCCTGAGGAAAACTGTTCCTTTCTAGCACTCATTTAAAGACGTGCTTCATTATGTGAACCTAATAAGCCTAATGAACACAATACTGATTTCAAAAAAAAAAAAAGGATCTAAAGAAAGGATATACAGAAATTTCACCTCCAAACTGAGATACAACTTGCAATGCTTTTCTGATGCCCCAAATCTCTTCCATCTCAGAGATCTGATTCTGCAGAGCACAATCCATCTAAATACATGTAGACACAGCTCTGTCCCAACCTCAGAGCTCATGCCCCCTTCTTACCATCCCAACTCCCCAAGTCCTCTGGCTGGAGAACCCAGGTTTCTGAAGGCACTGCCACTTCTCACCTGCCATCCCCTCCCCCCACACCCAGCTCTCAGCCTTGCACACATCTGCTGTCACTTCCTCCTGTCACACTTCCATGATGATGCTTTTGCAGCTCATTAGCTACTAGCACCAACTACCACTTTCCCCTACCTTAGCAAGACAACCTCGTCTGACTGGGAAAAGTCCTGCCTATAACTTCTAAAAAAAGTGGACTGAGCAACAGAATCTTGTTTCAGTTTTAAGAGGAAAATGCATCCTGAGGAAAGCATGACTGGGTTCTGTTTCCTACAGCAGAGGACAAACCCCAACATGGGTCTACAGACCTTCATCTTTGGTCTTTATGCCCTTTGCCACTGGAGATTTTTTTTCCAAGTGCTGGTTGGTTTATTTGTGTAATTACCATTCCACAGAAAGAAGCAGACAGAATCTTTCATCACCATCACATACTTTACCATCTTTTCCTTAAGTCTTTTCCAGGCAAGCAGAAAATTCCTTGCTTCCCCAAAAGCTGAAAATCCTTCTACCTCGGAAATTCATGGGCAGAACTTACCTTTTGGGGAGGCTGGAGGGCAGGCAGAAGAAAGTGGCAGAGAATATTGGTATCAATTCCAGAAAACGAAATCTTGCAAGATGCTGGCTCATGATGAGCTTTTAGCTATGCTGATTTCCACTATACAGAATTTAAGCAGTTATATTTAACTGGCTCTAAATTCTATTATACATCAAGATCTGTGAGCACAGTTGCAGGAAAGCAATTGATGCAACGAAACAGAAGGAAAAAAGAAAATCTGCAAAGTATTTTCATGGACTTAAAGGGTAATACCTTAACTGTGTTACAGCACAATGAGCACCTCAGCTCCAGACATCTTCCCCCACCTGTGAGCTGTAATTCTGCAAGAGATCTGTAAGCAAGCACCTATTACCTGAGATGATCAAGGCTACATACTCAAAGTAAACCACAGCAGCACAGGTGAAGTAGTAGTTTTGAGGGGTAACTGGATAACACTAATAAATTTTTTTTCCCTTTTGAAATTATATCCTAGTTCTGTTTTTAGCATTTATTAAAAAGTTATTTCAATTTAAGAAAAATCATGAATGTGCCATGTCAAGTAGCTCAATATAGAATTTACTGCCTTAGTAGACAGCCTACAGTTCAGTACTCCCATCTGAACTACACACATCCAATGGCAAGCTACTGATGGCTTTCCCCTCATAATGAGCTCTTCAGTGGTTCCATGCTATCTGCAGCTCCATGTAGTGACTGTAAACAAAGCTAGCCTTCATCATTTGCATAAAAAAGGTTTTCTTATAACATTTTTCAGCATGAAAAACATGATTTCTTTAATGTATTATTAACTTGGACTGCACATGGGAATGTAAAGATAAGCAAGAACTATTTCATGGATATACATCACCTTCCTGGAACACCTTATCAAAAGTTAACAAGAAGAGATATTCTCAATTTCTGTAGGCTTCATTAATAGGAGAGTGAATGATTTGGATGGATAGTAGACTGCTTAGACTGATGAAGCAGTACTATTAGATTCTGTGACACATGGAATTATGATTATTTTGTTCAACAACATCAGTAACAGCCACCAGGCTGGGCCTAAACTTAACTACGCAGAAACAGCCCGATACCAAGGCCAAACTGCATTGCAAAGTGACAAGCCACACCTGCTCATTTGGGTTTCCTTTACCACATCTCCTGTCACTTCTGCTGTCACTCAATGTTACAGTTCAGTATTTGCTGAGGTAACTGAGGAGGTAAAGCCTCCCATGTGCAGTCACACTTACCAGAACCCCAGACACCACTGCTGTGAACAAGCCTACCCAAACAGCTGTCTTCAACACGTGCATTCAGCAGCTTCATGAAAGCAGTCAGCACCTGCTCCAAAAGCTACCTACAAAACTGTACCCAACAGCTTGGCTTCCCCTCACTGTAAACCTGTAACAAATACCATTTAATTTCTACCAAAGATGACTTAAGACACTGTATTTACAAGGTACATTTGTACGTTCTCTGCAAATGTTCTGGTGGTGGGAAAACTCCAGTCAGCATCACAACTGCAGTTAGAATACAACACATGAGCAATTGGTTATTTAGCAGGTTTACTTTTACCATCTCTTGGTGCTGGCCAGCAGTACCAACAGGAGCTTGGAGCTGCATCTGTTCACCTAGAGGCACAGCAGGAGTCCCCGATTCCAGATAACCAGTGGAAGTTCAGGCAGAGTGGATCAAGCTGTCAAATCTCAACCCCACTGCATTGTGGCATTCTTCCCCAAGATCTTTTTTTCCATAATGGATTTCAAAGGAGGAGTTAAAGAGCTTTCATCTTAACTACTGTGCTTTCCTTAGGAAGTGGCTAACTATTCACTAGAGGGAGCTCTTAAACAGCAATATAAGACTAAAGTGATGTCATCTTTACCTTCCATAGAAATGCTAACAACAAAAAATCAATGCAAATAGCTTAAATATTCTCCTCAATTACTCTGCATGAAGCATCATCAGAAAGTTACACAAAGTAGATTTGTCTCCTAAAGACACAACAACACAGTGTGTGCAATACAATTTATTGAGCTGTACATTTTTTACGCAAAATCCTTTCCACAAAAGACACCACCTCTCAGTCAAAAAATAAACAGCTTTAGATAAAAGTTTTGTCTCATATGCAATGTAGGCTACATTTCAGAAAGAAAATGCAAGTCTTCATTATTAGTACAAATACAAGAATTGATAGGTTTTCAGAAGAATACTACCCCACAAAATACATAAGATCAAGCACCTTTGCAATCAGGTCAGTCTGAAAGTTGAACAATTACACATTAGTGAGAATAGTCTTAAGAATTCTGAATCCAGGAATGGGAAGAAATTCAGGAGCACATGACTCAGTTGAGTTCTGCATCAACATGGCCTAGTCTGTCTTGCTCAGGGTTGACCCGCGTCTAACTGTACAATAAAATTTCTGGAGCAAGTACTTGTCTTTCAGAACATCACTGGGCTTCTAACAAATAATGACAAACACATTTAGAGGCTTAGCCAAGATTCAAGACAAGGCAACACTTCAGGTCACATTGCAAGCGGACTTGACAGGTGCTCTCTGGGAAGTTAAGCTATCAGAAGTGCAACACTCAAAGCAATCATACTCTTCATAAAGCAGATCAATACCTATCTTGTGAACCTGCACATTCATGTGTGATAGAAGTTCACTCAGTGTTTCCTGCTGCAGCAGGACTCCAAACTGATTGGGTTCCTTCCAGAAATCTAAGTTTTACTGCTGAGCACATTGTGTTCCAGAAGTTGGCTTAGAAGACACATACAATGTTGTGTAGTTTTTCTTTTGTGTTTTCTTCTCAGTTGCCATTTTATTTTCTTTCTTATCTTCTTCTTCTTCTGTAGTTTCAAATCTGGATTCAGCTGTTAACCTATAGGCAAAGCAACCATTCTAAATACATATTTAGTTAATAACAAACAGAACTAAAATAAGAGCTTTAAGCAAAGTGAACAAGCCAACTGGCATACAAGACCATACAGATGCAAAGACAGAGCAAGCAGCACTTAAGAGTAAAATGAGACTTAAATAAAGCATTTCATTATCAGTCCTATCCACATTTCATCACTTTAAGTATAGCCCCCTCTCCATCTGCTGAAATGTTTGGTAAAAAGGATTACTGATTGGGTTAACTGGTTGAGATGAGCCTTTAAAGAAACAAACCAGTGACTGTGCCATGCACATAAAAAGAGATCAAGTCCACAAAAGCAAAACTCCAAGTGAAAAGCCCCAGCAACATTAATACCAACATGATGAAGTCAAACATTTTGTGTTAACACCACAAAAACAAAAGCCCCCAAAACACTACACTTCAAGCAATATACTAATTTCCAACCTAGCTCTGCACTACTACAACCTTTATCTTAATGCCCAAGTATCTGCAAAGTTGTTGGAAATAAATGATTTTCAGGCTCAAAATAACATCAGTTGACCACTGACAGGTTTTAGTTCTGCTACCAATATCAACAGGAATACAACCACCACGTTGCTGTTAGAGGTAAGTTAAGACCAAGACTTAAGACAATTCTCCACGCAATCAGGTGTTTTGATTATTTATGAATTACTTAATAAACATAGAAATGTGTTATTAGAACAAACAGATAAATAGTGGTATTTAATCAACCAAGTCACCCACAACCAATGCATTATTACACAATTATTTCCACAGCACAACAAATTAGGCAACGTGAAATTCCAAATTAAACATCACTTCACATAACACAAATCCTATGTCTACTTATCACCACATCTGTTACATCAATTCTCTAGTGACTTTGTGGATTTCTGGAGGTGTCAAGAGCCTCCAGGGAGCAACCCACAACAATCTACAGCTGCTTTCAATGATAGTTTTCAAAATAAGAATAGCTGCTACTCAGCTGTAAGAGATTTATTTGCAATATAGAGAGATACATCTGAAGATAAGGACTATGAAAAGAGCTGTAACAAAAGTAGTGTGGAAAAATTTAGCTACAGATTCTCTCCCACACACACCCTCCAGTTTGTCTTTACACACAAATATATCAAACTCTTCTTACCCACTGCAAGCTATCCATGTATTATTTCCAATAACCACTAAAGAAAAAAACCCAACACTTTGCTGTGCATCTCCCCAGGTCAGCTGTGTTTGCTCCACCATTTGCTTTGAGTCCACACTTGTAATTACCATAGAATGGTTTGGGTTGTTAGAGACCTTAAAAGACCATCTAGTTCCAGCTCTCCTGCCATGGGCAGGGACACCTCCCCCTAGACTAAGTTGCTCAAAACCCAGTCCAACCTGGCCTTGAACACATCCAGGGATGGAGCAACCACAACTTCTCTGGACAACTTTTGCCAGCATCAGTGAAGAACTTCTTCCTTACATCTAATCTAAATCTCCCCTCTGCCAGTTTGAAGCCATTACCCATCATCCTATCACTACAAGCCCTCGTGAGAAGTCCCTCCCCAGCTTCTGACAGCTAACCATTTTCTGTCCATCAGCTTTCCCCCAGCCACCCTCCATTTTATGTATTTGCTACTTGAAAGTAGCAATAATTATGTGGTTACAGCAAGAATCAGTTATTCTGAGGAGGAAGAAAAAGCCTAGTGTTAGTTATCAGCTCCTGGTTTGGATTTGGCCTGCTGTTCAGTCCGTGCTCTCCTAGCAGCTGCAATTGGGGATGGATAGCTTTTGTCTGTGCCCCTATGGTAGGGTCTGTCTTTGTCCCTCCATTCTTCTACCTTAGAACAATCTCTGTCCAAAGCCACCAAAAACATTACTCTAGTGGACAAAATTTTCAACACAAATTCCCTGTAAAAATACAGAATAAAGCAGGAACTCAAACAAATCAGAAGGCCAAATAAAAATTCAATTGACTTAAATAACATTCCAAAGCAGCACAACTGCATCTATATAAAATACTCCTCTTACAGCATGAGGTAGTTCTGTTAGTGTACACTGTAACAACTCTGAAAATCTAATTCACATCAAAGACATCACCCTGCTCCATGGAAGTAAACAGCTATTGGAATTTCTCATTTGAAGAGAGAAAAATGATCTTTTTATGCTTTAAGTGCACACCAAAATGTTTATGCAAGTCAGCACAGAGTCAGCCAACTTCCTCAGACTACAACTATGTTAATAAGTCCCTGAAGTAACTTATCAGAGAACTGACACTTGACCTATGGGTATGAAATGCGTGAACCATTCCATGTTAGTAAGCTACACTTTAATTAGTTACAGCTTTTATCTGGATCAGCAATAGATTGCCATGATTTTTCACTTCAAAAACTTGAATTTCTGGCAGTGAGGTCTTCAGAAATGTCTAAAGATTCAAATAATTGAGCTTTAACATGCCAATTAACAGACAATCCAAGCAAAGAATTTTTTCCTCTTTCATTCCTAGTATCTGATAGTTGGCTTGCAAATGTTTCAGGACTGGCTGTTCTACAGCCTACAAGTTGTGTGGCCATACTTTCATCACCATACTCCATTGAATTATTTTTGAAAAATCCAAGTTTTACTAGTGTGCAGCAGATCATGTATATGGGCTGCTACATATAATAAGGAAAAGGACAAATGAGAGTTCAGTTCACAGATTCCAAAGTTAGCAGCTAAACATCATGTTCTGAAGTCTCATGGAGTTCAAAACTCAGCCAGTCCCTTTTTAAATTCTTTTCTATCAACTCTCATGACAATGAAGGAGCAAGCAGGGATAAAAAGTGTTATGAACTAACTGCAACCTGCAATCCCTATCACCTCTGTACCACTCAGTGAGGAGGAAAGAGAAGTTGGGAATGAAGGGATGAAGCAAGGGATGAAGGGTT
>VYZX01006505.1:111446-144061 GCA_013401335.1 Brachypteracias leptosomus
CCTTTTGCTCCCTCAGCACCCCTCTCAAAACTCTGATTTCACTGAAAAAATAGCATAACTTGTCCAGTCTAGGGACTATCTATCACTCTTAATTTTATTCAAGAGAATACCTCTAATGCATTACAGTAAGAAACAACTTCTTTCTCCCTCTCTTCTTTTTCTCCCTGCAGACGCTCCAGCTGATTACGTAGGTTACTGTTTATGAGTTCTAATTGTTCTTTACTGTACTGCAGTTCATTCAGCTTTTCTTCAACATTGGCCTAAACAAAAAAGAAAATCAAGTTTATAAAGCAATCTGAATAAAGGCAGGCCCAAGTGAAGCAACCAGGTTTGTCAGTAGTAATTACTTTTATTACAAAATATTATGTTGAAGAAGTTGTATTAAAATCTAGTTATTAAGGCTATTATTTTTTCTATGCATATTTTCTTAATAGTAAGCCAACCATAATGTAGCATAATCATACACAAAACAGCTAAAAATGAAGTGAGCAAAAGGGCAGAATCTTATTTTCAACTAGGCTACGTTACTAATAAAGTACAAGTCACACCTTCACACTTTCTAGTTCAGTGAGTTCTATCTGAAGATTGAGCATTTCTGAAGACATGGTCTCATGTACACGTTCAGACATCATATGTAGCTCTTCTGATTTGGCAGCAATTATTTCCTTCTGGTGATCCACTTTATGTCTCAACTGTTTCTCTGAGAGTCGGGTTTCATCTAGTTCTGCTTTCAGGTTCTCCAGCTTAAAGACAGTTGACAACAAAGTAGTACCGTGTTATCAAGGGTGCAATTACAAGCTAAATACACGTTCTTTAAAATCTTGTCAACCTTTTAGCTGTGTATTAGTTGCCAAACCTTGTTTTTAAGGTCACTGATTTCATGTCCATGGACTCTAGCAAGCTGTTCTTTCTGCTTATCCAGTTGCATGTTTTGCTGTTGCTTAAGGGATTCACATTCAAAACTCAAACTTTCCAACATTCGATTCTTGAGATCAATTTCTCTCTGAAGAGAGTATTTCTCTTGTTCATATTTCTGAAAGAAATAACACACTAGTAAATCTAGATGTAATATTCATAAATGCTTGGGAACAGCAATATTAGATACAGGCTCAGAACCAAGACACTCAATGCCTAAAACTTGTAACTCATTCAACCTTTTGTTGAAGTCCCAGTTAGGGAATTGACAAACCCACATTGGAAAAAAAAAAAAATCCCCCTTCCAAATAATTCCTCAAAACTGCTCAGAAACTTTATAACTCATGTGGTTGTTTCATATTCTTTCCTTCATGGGAAGCGTATTTCTTTGCAACCACATGAAGGGTGAGGGCATCTTTTTGGACAGTGTAACAAAGGAATTTAGTCAGAGCTTATATGTCCTGCCTACCACCATGGAACCTGATTATGTTAAACACGTTATAGTCCATCAAGCGTTCCCCTAGAGCACAACAGCTGGGTTCAGTGTTTGGTAAAGACATCTAAATTCTCTGTTTTGTAGCAAATCCCATCAATCCTTTCAGATCAAAGAAAGACATTTTACATCAGTTTCCCTCTACGCCTGATCGTATCTGTTCGGTTATTACAAAGGGCAGCTTCATTTTACTCTTCCATTCCACTCACAACTAATGAGAAAAAAAGTCTTGAAAGCAGAAAATATAAATACCAAAACCAAATCAGTCTAAAGATGCATGACTTTTTTTTTTTTTTTAAATTACTTAAAACACAAACCAGATTTAAAGAAAGGAACATAGAACTAAAAGCTGTCAGGTATTAAATTGACCTCTGTGGCCTAGACATCAGCTTAAGAACAGTCTTAGCTCTTAAATATACAGGACTAGAGTTTTAACTCAAAGATAAAAGACAGTACACGGAAAAGGTTTGGGAGTGCACTGCTGGTCAGATGCAAGAAAAGCAAGAAATTTAACATGATATGTCTACACAGTCTGTTACTGAAGTAAGTGGTTTTCTGAAAGTGATTTTTCTGAAAGACTCTTGTGCCTACTGGTAGAATTTATACTTGAGTTCACAGTAGTTGCTTTGGCTCTCAGATTCCAAAGAAGAGAGCCACAGATTCAAAAGCTCAAAAGAATCTGTTTGATAACCACAGTTGCCACACAAGATGTTATTCTACTTCATGAAAGCACACAATTCCCTCCCCCTGCTCTTGGAATCCAAGTTATTTATCTGGTTCACACGAGCTTCGCTCTTACTCTGCTCCAGCCTGTAACACAGGATTACAACCTATGGGTCCAGCTTCACAACACAGTAGCTACCACCTAGAAAAGGATGATCCTGCCCTGCCTTCCTTAGCACTTGTGCTTTCCATAGGGTTAGTAATAGCTAACTGATCAAAACAAGCTATTGGGGTTCATTCAGAATAGCAGAGTGCTACAACCTCCAGCTGGTTAAAAAAGAAAAGCACAAACCAAAAACCCAACACACATCCCAAACTACAACAAAACCACAAACACTGTAGTTCTATCACAAGAGAAGGGATGGATGAACAGCCAGAAACAAGCTTAATGAAGAGCAAGGGTATATCTGAAGCATGGGCTGACTAAAATTAATGTGTTTATGAGAAATGGAAGAGACTTTCCTGATTGAAATTTTCAAGAAAACTAATTGAATAAATAACACCTCTACATTTCAACATTTCACTACTCTCTTCTGGGCTGTAAAGGAATGTACTAAAATGCAGAATCCCTTGGAATTTAGAACATATGAAAACTTTACTTCAGAAGAAATCAGTTTTAGAGACTTGGCTCTTTTTACAGCTTTAAGTGATACAAAACTTGCAGGGAAAGCATAACATGAATGAATTGCTAAATATCCAAAACACATACTCTAAAACTTCAACATTTAATATTCTTTTTACATTAAAAGCAACGAATCCTACACAGTACTGAAGAATTGATGCATAATTAGCTCTAAAACCCTGTCCCGGTTGGATAAAATTATGCTCAATATCTTAAAGCAGAAATAAAGAGCCATCTCTACAAATAATTAAAAAGGTTTATTAAAATTAATCTAGACTCTAAAAGGCATTTGAAACACCTGTGACATTCAGAGAACAGTTCAAATAAAACAAAGTTCTTGACTGCTTTTGTTTTTCACTCAAAGTTTAAAGCCTCACCTCAGTTTTCTCAGTCAATTCACGGCGAGTTTCATCCAATTGATTTTGAACTTTATTTTGGGACTCCATTAAATGCAAGCCATATTGTGCTGCCTTTCTTCGCTCATTCTCTGCTTCCTTGAGTTGCTGCCTAAGGCTTAAAATGGTCTCTGTCTCCATTTTTCTTCCTTTTGTTACTTCAACATTGCAAATGAAATGATGAAAAAATATTGCAGTAAGTTACAGTAGTTTATCTGAGAGAAGTTACTCGATTTCCTTTCTTCATCAGGATATAAGGATATTTTTGCATTAATACAAGACAAAAAAACCCCAGCTCATAAATAGTCCCATGAACACTAGAATAGTAGCTATTACCCCATAAATTTGGTTAACATCTTATTCCTATGTCTTAACTAATAGCATACAGCAAAACAACTCCTGTGTACCCAGCCCAGTTTCCCAGCACTAGAACCAGAGTTAATCTAGTATGTAACTATCTTGCTGTATACAAAAGAATGTTAGGAAATAACCTTGTCAAACTGCTTTTATGAATATAGGTGACAGTATTTTCTGTGCTGTTACCCATAAAGCCACACTAAGTACAGCATTTCTTGTGTACATAAATAACTCACACAGGCAGCTGTATTAGCAGCATAGTTTACTCCTGATAACAGCACATGGGACATCAAAACAGATAAAGGTAGCTGAAGGAAAAACATCAAAACCAAAAGCCCTGTTAAAATACACTGAATTCTAACATAGGAATTTGAAGTGCTTAATAGACTCTTTCATGGTTTTCCACTTCCAACTTAAGTTGCTGCAGGTAACCTATTTGTTAATAACCATCTCTTTGTCACGTTTCAGAAAATTCATCCATTTTTATCTTTGTACCTTAGCAGAACACACAAGTAAATGAATTTTGCAAAATGTTAACTAAAATAAATCCAAACCAACAAAACACTAAAAAAGTAAGTTAAGTCAAATTAACACCATAAGCTTGTATGACTGCTTGCTCCCAAATCTACTTAACCAGCACACTACAAAAAATTCCTGTAATACTAAGCAACTCCGGCTTCTGAACATAAATCAAGAGGTCTCTCAGAAAGTACGCAAGAATAATTAGATACAAACAAAAAAGAAAACAGTTGATTTTTCAAAGGCACGGTTCATAATTTTTAGAGCATTTCAAGATTAAAATAATTCTTCATTGAAGATCTTATCTGCTTTTTCTTTTCACATAAACTGTTAGTTGTTACCATTTCTTACTGGCACATGTATTTTTCTTATGAGTGTTACCAAGGTGCTGGTCTTAATCAAGAGCAAATTTTACAGCTCAATAGAGTAGAGATATTTCTTTTAAGAGTCATTTTAAGAGCCTTCAGGGTTTTTTTTGCTTTTATTCAACACAAGTAGCTCTAGGAGTTACCCAGCTTCCTATAAAAGGAAACAAAACAACTTTAACATGCACAATACTATCATGCCAAAACTGTGCTAATTCCTTCCAGAGGTACGAGATAGAACTTATCAAATCCTGGTTTTCTCATTTCCCATCACTTGCTGTTATTCAAGCTTAACACATACAAAGAGACTTTATCTAGCCAGGCTCTGAAACTTTAGCTTTTCACATCTACCCACTGCAATGCCTGAAATATTAGTTTTGCACACTTATATTAAAATAAGCCAGCAAGAGGCAGGAATTCTGCATACCTATAACTAAGAGTCAACAATATTATGACTAGAGCAAGGACACAATACACTGTGTATAAACTGACAATGAAATGGTTCAACAGTAAGATGCAACAATACAAGCATATAAGCAACCACTCCTGGCATGCATTTGCATCAGAAAGAGGGGTGAATTAATCCTCATTCACTTCATAAACAGCATTTTAAAAGTAGCTTTACTTTCTGACCAAAAAACATGATAGAAGGAACAAAGCAATTTGATTTTTCCTAGCTTACTAAATTATATTTAGAGTACCACTTTTAACTCACATTCAGAAGTCCATCGAAGTCTTTCTTGACCTTATTCTTGTACTCCACCTTTAAAAGAAAAAAAGCAACAGTTGTCCAGCCCAGATGAGTATAAGCTGTCATTACAGAACAGTCCTTCACAGCAGCCCTTTACTGAAATGGCTTAAGGGTTGTGGCCGCCTCATGAAAATGCAGATCACAAGCTAAAACCCCACAGAAATGCAAATCTTATTCAAATCTCAGTTGAAGGAGCTGTCAGACAGTTTAGAAACGGCCAGATCAGGCAATGTTGCCAAAGGATAGATGCTCTGCAACTGGCCTGTGGGGCAAGTAAACAGGCTACACCCAGGGTCACCTTCTTCTAGCACACAGGTAATTTTTAAGAGTTGTTTGGGAATTTTTATCTTGCTCCCTCCTACTTCTTCAATCTGTTCTGCATACTCTTCTCCAGTTTCACATACAAGACACTGAGCTCTTAATAAATCTAGATAATAAAAATAATCATAAGCTTTTCTTTAATTTTATAGTTGAAGAATGGAGAAAAAGAGATATCGTTTTCCTATTCACATGTTCCTTGCCAACTATTAGGGAAAACAGCAAGTATTCCTTTCAGTGCACAGACGTCCTCAACTTTTTATTGCCAATTTTTTGGATGAAGTTAAGCAAGCCAAGGACAAGTAATAATCAGTTTCCATCTATTTTACTGAGAGTTACAAGACAGTTACTCACTTGAGGTTTATTATTTTCAAACATTTTATGACCAATTTGGAACTGAGGGCCCCAGACCTTAATTATTCAACCACTTATGTATACCTTGATAAAAATAATAGGGTAGGGGATACAAAGGCACTCTCCTGGAATACAAACTTTCTTCTCCCACTCTTAACTGTTCTTCCAGCTCAGCTGCTATTACCAAGGGTCATATATAACAACCATCTATGTACTGATCAATTCAGAAGTACCTGTGCAGTTTTCCAATCACTAGCATAATTAGCACAACAGTTTCTCTCCCTTAAGGCAAGTATTCCCCTTAAAATTCAATTCAGTTACTCAAGTCCACTTCTTCACCTACTCAAGCTGAAACATTTTAAGGGTTAATTACCTTCCACAAAACACATTATTAGGTGGATAAGTATTACAGAGAAAAAACCAAAACTACAGCCTGATCTTTCCGTCACTACGAAGCACTCGGCAAACCCGCAACTGGTTCTGTCAGCCCTCAGCTTAAACAGCGCAGTGCCGTGCTCTATCTCGCCCTTAATTCAGGGCATCACCCCCGTGTAGCTCAGGCTGGTCATACCGGCCATTCCACGGTTACCTCCGCTTGCTGCCTGCACACCTGCCTGACCCCCTTCAGCCCAACATAAGCCAACGACTCGCCCCAGCACAAGGCTCTGAACAAGAGTCTCACTCCCACAGACAACGACTTTCCGCAGGAAAACGCCCCTGCCTGTACTACAACCCCAACGGCCAAAACCGGCGAAAAGGAACAAGTCCTCACCTTCTTCCCCCCCCGCCCACCATTTCACTTGAAGCAGCATCTCCGGGGGCCTTTCCCGCCGGGAGCAGCAGGGGAAGGCGCTGGCAGCGCGGCCCGGCGAGGGGAAGGAGCGGAGGCCGCAGAGCCCCCCTTACACTGCAGCGAAAGAGAAAAAGGAAAGAGGACAGGAGCTCTCTTCCACCCTCCCCGAGTCCCCCCGCTTAAGAACGTCCCTCCTGCAGGCAAGGAGCCTCAAAGAGGCAGCCCCCAGAGCTGGGAGCCCCGCTCGCAGCTCTCCCCCGTGTACCTGGGCCCACCAGCCGCTCGGCTCCGCCGCCACTCCCGCATTCAAACTCGCCTCCGCGCTACCGCCCCAAGTCTCGTGAGAGGAGCTGCCGCCGACGCCCGCCCCTTTTCCGCTCGGCGCGGCGGGGAACGCCCCCGAGCGGGAGGGGCCTGTGAGGGGAGCTGGCGGGGCGGTGCCATGTTCAGGGGCGGGGCCTCGGTCCTCCCGGTCGTGTTATAAACAACGGCCGGAGCTTCAAGCAAGATACGGCGTGGAGCGGCTGTGCAGGGGGTGTCACCGTGGCAGGGTGTTGGCGCAGACACTGCGGGAAACGTTCCAAAAAACAAGAGCAGAGGAGAGGGGAGTGCGGCGGGTGTGCCGGTTCCGGAGCCGCAGACAGCGTCACCGCGCTCATAGACAGTGCGCAGAGTATGTAGTGAGGGTCCACGTGTACACGGTGCTATGTGTTACCTGTAAAACCTGCAGAGTAGGGGGGCACCCTGCTCCTCCCACCTGGGGTTCTCCAGAAGAGGGTTTGGCGTTGGCAGTGTAACACCGTCACTGGTTTATCCCGCTGCCCGCTCTCCTCACCAAGGAATAGCCTTTTCCAGCAGGGGCTGCTGAGGCGGCTCCTCCCTGAGGAAATGTCACTATCCTTTTCAGCCAAACCTTCCCTTGAATTCTATAGAGCTTCCTATCCAAACTTGAAGTCTCAGACTTCTATTTTTCTCCTTAGCTTGCTCTAGTTTGTGCTCATCTTTAGTTCCTGCACCCAGGGGGGACTCGAGGGAGGGATTTCATACTGTTAGATTGTCCAGAATGAAAAGATTTCCTCATCCAGTGAAAATCTGAATAATATCCACAAAGAGCAAAACTGGTCAGCTGCAGCATCTCACCATGCAGTCATTCGAGAGTCCAAGCATAGCTGTCTATATACCTATTTTCTCTGCCTCTAAAGAAAACCTGAGTGTTTTTTACCTTTTATGCAGTGGATAAATTTTTAACCTGTTTTGGAAAATTCATGTATTTTTCCACTTTGTCTAACCACATCAGTGAGTATGGAAAGTTTATTCTCATATTTAACGTGACATAGCTAGCAAAAGCCACTGCATAGAAACACACAGAAGCCAATTCTGCCGTTAAAGAAACATGCTTCAAGTAATGCAAGGTTAAATTCAAGCAACAGGCTGTAAGTAGATGCAAGGATAACAATCCTATTTGGAGCAACCAGGACAGAAATAGATGTCTTAAGATAAAAGGAGCTTGGAAAATAAGCACATAGAGTAAAATTCTACAGAGAAAGCCAATAAAGCTACTACTCTTTCTATCAAAATGATATTACTCCTCCTCCTCCTGTCAAAATGGGAGTCTAGCTTTTGTCAGTAGAAATGGGATTAAAATCTAAATGCAGAATGGTCTAGACAGGCAGGAATGCCAAGTTGATTAAGACAGGGACAGGAAACAAGAGAATCCTGTTCTAATCCCAATTCTGTTGCATTCACTGTGTGATTAACCATTGCAAATCCCCACAGCTAAACCCCCTTGTTTTAAAACAAGGATAACAGTGGCTTAATTAAAAAATCCATCTAATTCTCTGACAGGTAGTTGAGTTCAGCTTGGAAAAATCTAAACCACATTGTAAATACTAAGTATTAATGTGGTTACTTTACCAGATCAGTTATCCACCATAGCTTGCTAAATCATCAAATAGTTAAAATAGCTGGTTCTTCCCCCACCTTCAGTTCCACAGTCACCTATAACAACTGTTCTTAACACATGAAATGTTAGCAAACCCCATAATATTTTTCTCATCTTAGAATTTCCATTTATGCCTTTCAGAACTTGTTCTCTTTTCCTTACTGAACTGGCACTCATTAGGATACTCTTTTACAGAGGACATCTACTCCTTGTGACCATGAAATGCACCAGTTGCTAATAAGTTCTTAGCAATGCTGATTTGTCAGGTGGAGTGACCAGCTGGTCAGAATGCTACAACATCAGTCACCGGGGTTATAACACCCAACAGTTACATCACACCACTATTTACAGTTTGGCTATATGCCAGGATTCCTGGAGTGGTACTGAGCTTTGGAGCTAGATTCTACTGTAAGAGGTTGTAGAAGAGCACAGAGTGACACGGTCATTAAGCCCATCATTTGTAGTAAATTCAGCATTTGGAGACAAATACTTTTGTCCCACTTAGCTATGAGAAGACTCCCACTTTTCATGTTTTCATCTTAGGTTGTCTTTACTCCCTAGCTTGTCACAGTAACTGTGGATTTGCTCTCAGAAACTTTTCTCTTGCTTATGATCTCATTAACAGATATTTTCCTACTAAGATTCTACAAATCCAGTAGTTACTGAAGTATAAATGTTTCCTAAGCACATACTTGGTATACTTTTGTTTATTGACATTTTAGATCACTAAACTTAATTAAATCTTCAATTAAATAAAATTCACAAGTCTATAATTTTTCATTTATTCCCATTAATCCCAAGAGCAGTAATACTAATACCTAAGTTTCTGCAAGGAACTGAGATAGCTCAACAACTACAGTAACAGATTGAGGGCCAGTAACACACTGTTTCTAATCCTCTCTAAACTATTAGTGACTGACCTCATCCAAATCACTTCATCTCACTATTTCAGACATCTTAGCTAAACAAAGATGTGTTTTGCATTTTTCTTACCCATCTAACCTTATCTAGCCTTCTATGGTATCACATGATTGATTACTTGGCAAAATGTATCAAATAGGTATGAGAGTCTCTTTCAAATATAAACTTCCAGGTACCCCCTTATGAAAACTTTCCATTACTTTTATTTAGATTTGTTACTTTCCTACTACTTGCTTGAGGGTCAGGAGCCTTACAATAAGCTTCCTGGATTTATGTAATTAAGGGGTCCAGTTATGAAAAAATAAATTCTTCAGTATATAAATTCAAAGCCAAGCTATGGAGGAAATTTACATTATGACTTGACTTAGCATTTTGTAGATTATACTTTCTTTTCTCCAGATTTTTTTAATATATATATATATTAGGTCAAATTGGATGTGTCTTTCAAGTTTGTGAAATATCCATGATTAAATTTGCAGTTGCAAGACTTTGCCAAAAGCCACAAGGTAATGATACAAGATTTGTGATATTAACTTCAGGGGGTGGTATTTTTGTTTGTTTATAGCTGGTAGCTCAGGAGATATATTATCACAAGTTTACCAAATATCATCACAAGTTTACCAGATACCATCCTATTTACTAGAACCTGGAATGTATTTTGAGTCAAATAAATTTTAGTTTGTCCTTCTTTAAGCAGCACCTAAAGTCACTTTCACTTTACATCCAGTATAAATTCAGATTCCCATTATTATCAACTCCACTGATTTTTTGTTCTGGATATTATGGATTTAATTAGTTGACCCAAGTTTTCATTCAACCTACTGCACTAATACATAGTTAATACAGTATTTAAATGCTACTCTTCTTCAATAGGAAAACGTTCTGAAATGAGCATTTAAAAGTCACATTTTGTGATGTAGAAATATATGTATAGACATCATCATTAACACTTTGAATTGTACAACTATTAGCTAGCCCAAAGAGTTTACAATAGTAAAGTGAAACTACTTATATTGTACTCTGAAACCACTTACAGCTTGCTGCAATGCGTGTTCTGGATGTGCTCACACACAGAGCCTCCCCGCTGCAGCCATCGCCCTTCCCCCCCGCACATCACCAGCACCACCTGGTGGGCAGCTCGCCTAAGGACGGGCTCCTTCCAGCGCCTCTGGGGTCCGTGCAGGGGGGACAGCGCTCCCTGACGGCTGCTGCGGTGGAAGTTCTCTTTGGGGTAATCAAAGGCGAGTGTTACGAGGAGCAGGTAACAGCTATAAAATATTAACGAGGAAATTTTGTTTCATTAACTGATGTACCTTCATTTTGACAAAAGGCGTGTTTCAAATTCATTTACATGGCTGTATTTTTTTTTCAATAAATAGACAGGGTAAATATCTTTAATTTTGATTAAATTTTATTTTATGCAAATCATCTGCTACAGTCTAGACAAGAATTTTAGCCCAGTCACTGGGAAGTTATAATCAAATGGTGTACAAAATTTAATCAGCTTTGCAAGCTGGAGGTCGTTAGCTTTTTCACCATCAAAACCTATTTAGATTTCACCTGGAGATCATTTCAGGCCTACTATAAAACATCCTCACTTTCCCAGCAGAGGTAGCTGTTGAGGTGTTCTGAGTGAGTGAGTGTGTGTGAAAACTGAGGTAAATACTTTTTGCTTGGTTTTTTGTTGTTGTTGTTTTTTAACCTTTACTGTTAAACACACATAGTGGGTTTTTATGCAAAATATATTAAGCTGTAGATTTTTTTAATTATTATTTTGGCTATTTTTGCACAGTGTTTTGAAGTGTTAGGTAGTATAATCAAAGTGATTTTCATGTTAAGTTCTATTTCATCTGTTTCTCTTGTACTCAAGTAGCTTTCAAAATGCTATTAAGGGTTTATGTAGTTCTGATACTTATGATAATAAAGACTAAAAAAGAAAACTTCAGTGTGATAAGTTAGAAGAGCTGTACTTCAGTGGGTGTCTGATGGCTCAAGGAGTGTATTCTACTTCTAAGGCCTATTACTATTTAAAGATAGCATCATGAAATGTTTAAGCTAATGGTGTTTTTGAAGAGTGTAAATTAAGCTATAAATGTGGTCTTATATATAAAACTGGTTTTATAAACAGTGTGAGACATGGATAATTTGTAACAATCTTTAATGGGAATGTGTGAAACAGAATCAGTCATGCTCTCATTGATGGAGGTTTGTTGCTTTACAGCTTATTAGAAGTTTAAACTCTGAAATAGTTGGGATCAGAACTCTGAAACACTAATTTTTTGTGTGTGTGTATGTGTTATGTTTGATTGTTGTTTGTTGTTTTGGGTTTTTTAAACTTAGTTGAGTATATTTATCTTAGACCTGGACAGGCCGGAGAGGTAGGCCCAGGTGATACTCATGAGGTTCAACAAGAACAAGTGAAGATTTTTGCACCTGGGCCAGGGCAATCAATAAAGCCTGGGAGAAGACGTGCTAGAGAGCAGCCTGTTACTTGGTTAGGACAAATACTTGTGATTTTACTTTTAATACTAATCCCTGTTTTCCTCTATGCCCCTGAGAAGGTGAACTCAAACACTTTATTAGGTAAAACTATTGGATGCTTTTTTTTTTTCCTTGAAGGAAACTTAACTGGTAGTGTTTAGCATTAAGTGGTTCTCTTCAGAATATAGAGCTGTATAACATGGCATGAGGCCATATGAACTGCATAGGATTTCATGTTTTAAAAGTTCATCAAGTTAAGAGTATCTGAGTTCTGCCTGCTCATAGAGAATTAGCAGACTGAGAGTTTGTTGGTTTTGAGGAGGTTTTGGGTATTTTAGGCACTAATTTAAGCTTCCTGCTTGCCTACCAGTTCACCAGCATATCGTCAACCACAGCAACTGAATAGCTGAGGTGAGCGGTATCAAGTAGAATAGGCCTGTTTGGAGTGATGAAACAGAGGGGTCTAATGATTTGAATATGTTCTTTACATATTTGCCTAGCCTGGCAAAATATGCTTTTAGTCCCAACTTCTTTTGCTATATAATTATAGTAATTAATAGCTTTACTGGCAAATCAACAGCTTAGAGCCTAGTTTTAATTTTAGAATTCTAACTGCAATTGACTTTTATTCCATTGTTAAATATTCATTCTGTATCTCAAAATACAGAATGGTGTAATCTTGTAAACTTAATCTTGCGTGCAGGATATCACAAAATGCCTCAATGAAGATGGCCTGTAACTATATTTGCTGCTCTTTGTTTATGATTATAGTGTCTTCAGTAATACAATTTATCTTTTTCTACAGACAAGTTATGTTACTGAATGGCCTGAAATGTGTGGTTCTCTAAGCTTTCTGACCATGAAAATCATGTCATTTAGTGTGAAGCAGCATATCAGCCTTTACGAAGTCTTAATTTAGCCAAACTTTAGCCTAGCAAATCTATTCGGATTTAGGTGGATTTATCTTGGGATTTCTAGGTTCAAGTGTACCTCTCCAGAAAATCAGTATCACTCTATATCAGTCATAATGTCCTGCTAAATATCAAGTTGCATATTGCGTGAATCCTGAGCAACACTTACTAAAAAATACTAGTGTGAATTTGAGCAAATGACCATAAAATCTCAGCAGCGGTGCCATAGAAATGCTTTCTTCAGTTAAAGTACAAATGCAAGCAGTGCTGAGCTCTGAAACATTCTTTTCTTAAAATGTGTAGGCTTCCTTCTAGGGACTAAGTCAGAATTAGGAAAGCAGTGAAATGTTTTATTGTTTAGCACTTGGAACTAATTTTTGGCGGACTGAGCCTCTGCTGTTGTAGAATGTCTTGGGATATATTGACTTTAAGGCAAACTACTGGGCTGCTGTTTTCTCCTGATCAATTCAGTGTGGGGGGAAGCAGGAGATCTGCCTGAAAGATTCTCACTAATGAAGAGTAAGGTGGAAAAAGTTGTAACAAATGAATGCAATAGGGGGGAAGAAAGACTGACTGAAATAAACTTCAGTGATTTACTTAGGTTCTTCTTTGCTCTTTATCATGCTAGTGTACTTTGTGTAGCTGGGAAATAGTGTGAAAAGGTTGTTTTCAACATTATTTCCTTAAGATTTTATTGCGTTTTAACTACTTACTTACTGCTTTCCTTGTATTTTCATCTTGGGTAGTACCAGATTTGTAAAATATATACTTGTATATTTTTAGGCTACTTGATCAACTGTTCAATGATATCAGTCAGCCTACAAACATGGAAGTCCTCTGACACAGGTATTGCATCCCTGTCTCACATGGTCGAAATAAAGCACTGACAATGCCTTTTTCATTATACTTTAAAACTTTTGGTTAATTGATTTTATTTTAACTTACCAACAATTAATATATTAATATATTATTTCGATAATATATGCATATAAAGCTTGAACTGCAAATAAGTGGAAACTTATGTGTGTTTATTAACCATTATTTTTGATCATAGCAATGAGAACATAGCTAACTTCTCTTAGGCAGTTGAGGTCAAATGCTCTTTTTAAGTGTGTGTTGTTATTTTATACGATCAGTGTGGGAGGGGGAAAAAAAGCTCTATGTTAAGGTTGTAATAAGCCTACATTTTTCTTATGGTATGCAGGATATCTTTGTAATGTCTCAGGATCAATTTTAAATTAAATGTGCTGATTTGAGCAGCTGGGATCTGGCTTTGGTTTAAATGATCCTATTTAGATGAGTAAGAGGACTTAGGAAATATTTCTGAAAGCAGCTGTTTTAAAACATGTCATGAAGTAATGAACCACTGGATGTCACTGTCTTTCTCCAAGTGAAAAGCTCATTATTTTTTATACTAATATTAAGGTAGGCAATTACTGGTTTGACTTCTCTGATAGGCATGGCTTTAACATAGAAAGGGATTATGAAAAAGACAGTATGGTTAACAACCAGTTGAGAAGCCTTGCTTGTAGCCATTAAGTAGTGAAGAACTGTTCATATTGTCAGACCTGAAGTGCCCAATGTAAGAAAGCTGTTTAGAAAACCAGAGTCTGTATAGAAAATAGTGAGACAGGTTCCTGCAGAAGGGCTGACTCCTAAACTGGACCTTAACTTTCTCTATTCATTGCATGAGTAATCTAAAATTAGAAAACAAGTGCCACTCTATTTCCATCCCTTGTGAAAACTTGTACTGTTAACATTTTTTGCATATCGTTTGTTCATGAGGTTTGCATTCATACTGTTTAGTTACAGTTGTATCTTTTAATATCTTGGTGTTACTGAATGTTGGGTGCTACTTAAATGAACTGGCTTTATGACAGGTGTGTTCCTTGGCTGTATGCTTTCTTTTATGTTACTCAAGATTGATCAGAGGAAAGGCTGTTCTGCTTCTGTTGTTCTGTGCTACTGTTTTCAAAAACTTCAGAGGGAAGTTTCTCTTAAAATCTTCATAGACAGCTCATTGATGCAAATGAAGTTAAGTCTGTGTTGATTTTAAAGATGAAGCCTATTAGGTCATACAAAAGAATTGCCACCTGAAGTCTTACCACAGTCTAAATGCTATAGAAACAGATGTAATCATGAAGAAAGCATTGAATATGCAGAGTGTGTTAGCTATGCTAGGTTCTGAAGCTGATGTGCTTTCCCCAAATTATAGTCAAGTTCAGCATGATTTGGACCCCAAGTTTGTTCCCTCTGTGCCTCTGCTGCGAAAATATGGCAAGGTGGACTGGCCATAGTCAGAATAAACCTGTGCTGCAACTGAAGCACTTCTTAATTTCTCATTCCTGTTTCTGCCTGCTTGTTTCTTCAACAATACCAGTGAAAGATTTCTGTAGCTCCTCAGTGAAGTGATTTGCATTACAACTTCAGGGTAGATGAGTTTTAATCATAGAAGTGTCAGGTTCAGTGTACCTGTAATGATTGCTTCCAGATTTAAATGACTGATTGCCAAGATAATGGGTTTTTTCTGGATCATGCCTTTTTTCAGCTATACCTTCATTACTATATCATCTAGACTTCTAGGAAATCAGAACACAGTGCAGGTAGTGTGGTTTTTTCACTTTTAAATAATTACATATCATGTAAACTTGTAAGGAATTTTTCCTTTGACTTTTATATTGTAATGAAGTTTTAAGTGAATTCAGGCTTCAACAATGGAAGGTTAAAGCTCTTCCATACAGGATCTTTATTCTCTGTAAATCAAAGATATGTAGAATTGTAAGCTCCCTGAGCAGTACCCTGTGGGGTTTTTGGGTTGATATGTAAGTACTTTGTGAGCTGAGTCATTCTGTGCAGTGTGGCACACCAGAAAATCACTACATGCTGTGAAGTTAGAACTTGTATATGAAATGAAACTGTATCTTATCAGTTGAAGAGATTTGTTTACAGTTAAGTTTTTGACATGCTAATAGACTTATTCACTCCTTGAAAGAACAAACAGATGTGGAAGAGTTTTACTAAACCAAAGGTGAAACAGAGTTTTGTGTGAGTAAATTTCTCCATAGGTCAGACCCTCTGAGTTAAATTTGTTGTGCTCTATAGAACAGCAGGTTGCCCAGGATTCCAGAAACAAGCCCTTCATTCTTTCCTGTTTAGGCAGGAACCTTAAGGCAGAAAGGATTTAGTTACATTCTTTAAGAACATTTGAAACCTGCTTATTTATTAGCAGATAATTCTTTAGGTAAGCTGTTTGCATTACAACTAAGGGTATGGTTTACTGCAATCTAGACAGGCACTGCTGATCCAGCTTGCATGTTTATTACAGCTGATCAGTATTACACAGTAATTTTTCCTTCTCTTCTGAAAGTACGAGAGTATTGGATATCTAGTAAAGGGTGCTTGTCTGTGTCAAACTTGGAACCAGACTGATTTTAAATATTGTTCTTGCTCCATCCAGCAGCTTACTATTATAGTAGATATGTATTCTGCTGAGGCAGAAATGACTGCTACAATTATTGTCAAAACAAGGAATGAAGAACACTAGTCGTCTTCCAATATCTAGGATGACAGGCTCCTTTGAAGTGTGGTTTTGTATTGTCTTGGGGTGTTTACCTCATGTCATGGAAGCTGTTTTTTTTAAAACTTTTCCTGTAAGTATGATTAGCCTTAGAGTGAGCATTGAAGTATTGGACTGTTTCCTTGCTGTACAAGGTAGCTATAAAAAAGATGGAAACTCCATTTTTACAAGCCATCTCATGGAAAAGATTAGTGGTAATGGGTTCAAGATACTCCTGGGGAGAGTCTGATTGGGCACAAGAGAAATTTTTTGCAATTAGAACTATCTCCTTGCAATGGGAATAATCTCCCTGGGGAAGTGGGGGAGTCCCCAACATTAGACAATTTTAAGGTTCAGCTGGACAGGGCTATCTTGTCTAGACTGAGCTTTTGCAAAGAAGAGTTGGACCAGATGATTCTTGAGGTCCCTTTCAACCTGGGATTCTATGAAATGTGCTTTAAGTTGTTCACACTGCCAGCATGCAATGGGGCTGGCCCCACCTTTCCCCTTGCTCAGTGTAACTTCCTTGAAGGTGTCAAATTTTGTTTTGAATGCATTGGAGTGAAATTCAACAGCTTCGTGTTTATTTAGGCCTTGGAACTGCTCTTCACTTGGATAAGAAGCAAAATTACATTGCTAATCTAACACTTTCATGCTGTAAAATACTGTAATATTACTTGTACCCATATACCCAGGGCAATAATTCTTGCAAGAGAGGACAGTAATGGATCAACTGGGATGTTTTACCCAGATTTTTATTTTTATAAAATTTCTCCTTCCCAAAGGTTTTCATAAAGCCTTTTTGAGTAAAGGCCCTTTTGGATATTACCAATTGAATTAATATCTCATTGAATCAATTGAATCAATATCTCATAAAACTTTCTGTAGTTACCTTGAGCATTTAATCAGTCTCTTCACTCTCAGCAGAAGCTACATTACTATTATCAATTGGTTTTTTAGAAATTGTAATCTACTCATGAGAATTAATCCATTCTAAGTTTTTACACACAATCAACATTTGAACCTTGCTTTTTCTTTGTTTATAGATCTCACTCTCTAGATTACATGTTGACACAAGATTCCTACAACATCAAATCTAGTGTAAACCTGTTATTCAGCCATAAAGCATGATTTATATATATTTCTGTACTCTCAAGCACTGTTCATAGCTTAGGTGGGTAATGAGAAAATTATGTGCCAGTGATGTCTTCTAAAATATGATCTTCAACAACTAATGTCATCCTCCTGATCTGTCTTTGGCAAGAGTGTACAAAAAAAGGAGGAAGATGGGTGGGGAAAAAAAGCACACCTTGCATAAAACAAGCAATTACTACCTTTTTTCATCATCTTACCAATAGTGTTGCATAGTAAAGCTCACTTCCAAGGGAAGGCACTTCTGTTGCCATGAGGTCTGATGAATGATGTGAAGTATTTGTTGGGTTTTTTTAGTTGCATAATGAATTGAAAGGCAAGGTTATAAAAATCAAAGCTTTCATCTTTACAGATCTCAAGCTGGGTCTTCAGTACTCCTCTCTTGAGGTTTTCTCAATCCTAAAATACTATCCTCTGAAGCTAGATAGTCTTTTGTCAAAAGTTATACTGAAGCAGTTTATCTGCAGTAACGCTGTTCTCAAAAGCTACTATTATCCAAAAAGTAGTAGTTACTTCCAGATGATCTTGTAATTTTGTTACATAAGTGTGCTTCAAAAAACTACATTTAGAAAAGACATTTGCAACGCATTTATAATGAGCTACTAGATTTTTGTTCAGTTGACAAGAGCTTTTGCCAGCTGCTGAACTTAGGGTGTTAAGCCCTCATTGCTGCTTTAGGTTTCATGGTACTGAATACAATGCTGTGCACCAACTTTGAAAGCATGAACTGATTAAAGCCAGATGTAAAAGAAAAATCATAGTCAGTTGCCAGGTTTAGGTGAAGAGATGATTCTTTTGACTGTCTGCACTACTTGACCTGGATGGTGCTCATTGAGAAGCTCCCATCGTTTCTGGCAGGGAGAAGTGTGCCATATAGTTAATTAGGGTAGACATCTATTGCCTAATGCTTTCTGCTGAGTTTATTTTACACACTTAACAGATTTTAACAGCTCTTGAGGGGCACAGAGTCCTGAAAATTGACAATGTTCATTTACTGAAGCAATTCACTAGCAAGACAGTGTGACCTTTGAGTATTATGATCTGGTATCTAGTTATATTCTATTCACTATTTTCCTAGTTTTGAGTACAAGATTTTAAAACCCTCTACTTGAGCACAAAAGCTCTTCTGAAACCCTGTGCATTTTATATCCAAATCACTGCTCTGTCTCTTCAATTTACTATTAATACCATATTGGTGATTGGTGACTGCAAGAAATTTTGAGGCTTGAAGAAACAGACACATTTTTCAAGTTCCTAATGCTTAGGTTTTTAATAGGAAAATTTGGTCCAGGGGTTTTATCTATGACTTCAGTTGTCCTTGTGTTAGATTTTTCAGCTACTTCTTGCTGCTGTTGTCTCACTTGTCATTAATTTTCTTCCTCAGCTTGGTCTCCAGCCATAATTCTGGAAGATGGGCAGCCTAACTTGATTTTTCTGAATTTTAGCATACTGCTATATATGATCCTAAAATGAATATCTTGGCTTTCCTATGCTTATTCTCAATTCAATATACTCTTATGGTTCCAAGGTTTTTTTAATACTGCTGATTAGCTGGCCCATTAATGAAAAATATAATGAAGCTTGACCTTCAATTCATAAATTCCTCAGCATGGAATGCAAAAATAATGAACAGCTCTGAACATGATACTGTATATGATGTTAGTGAAGGCTTTCAGCCTAAGTTCAAGGTATTAGAAACCTGCTGAACTAGAAGAGTTACTATGCTCAGAGTTGGCTTGAATTCAGAAAGACTCACACTTCTGGAAAAGGTCTGTAGTTGTAAGCAATTGCTCTGCTGACCATTGCTTTGTTCCCTATAGTGAGGGAACAGGATGGATGTACAGAACCAGCTACACTTCCACTGTAAAGCTTTCACAAAGTTGGTATGGGGTATATTATTCCCACCTCTGTCCTGGTGTATTACACCAGTACAGTAAGCTACCAACTGGAACAAACTACTGAACTCTTATATAATTTAATAATTTCTCTAATCTTAGATCATTTCTATAAGTTATTCCAGAAACTTTTTTAAAATTTCTAGCACAAACTGTTTTGGCAGTTGCTTCCCAGTCTGAGAAAGCAAACCCCAATTAAAGCTTTTCCTTAGGCAAAGTAGGAAGACTTACCCACTGAGTCAGTTGTTTACCATAGGTTTTATTTTATGTGAGGGCACTTATGCTGACTCCTTATACACCTTTATAATGATAGAGTTACTTTTTTCATGCTTTTCCTTCAGGGGAATAGAATCAAATGGCTTAATTTTTAGGCAGAAAACTGGCAAAAGTTTATGTAATTAATGCTTCCTCCAACAGAATATGAATTAAAATGAATTGGAGCACATTGTGTTTAATCTCCTTGGCTGGCATCTTCAAACAAGTGGTGTTTGAAATAGTTACATGTTGAGCACCTGCCTCTCCTCAGGAGTCCTGAAGATTCCAAACTTTAGTGTAGTCATTTAGATCCTGACACATCTTGGCTACCAGACAATTTGTTGGTTTCTGATGATTATTTTTCAGGCCATTATGTGCAACCGCTCTCCAGCATAGAACTCATGTTGACTCTCAGAGCTGCTGCCTCCTTTGTCTTTGCATATAGTCATTGTGCTGCTGGAGTTACAGGTGAGTGAAGCAAGCTTTTAAAAAAAAAAAGTACTGTGCAGAAAGCAGCAGTTAGTAGCTTATGGACTTAAGCTTCATTACAAACATTTTTGAGGGAGATAGAGCTGCTGACGAGGGACCTAAAATTTAATATAGCAGACTTGTCAGTGAAAAACATTCAGATTATTAGTGATTTGTTTACAGTGCAGAATGCATGAGAGGAGAATTTGTATTTGAATTATTCATCATTTGCTGAGCTGTTTTGGGTTTTTTTGGTGAAGAAACTTCTGTTGCTTTAATACCTCACAGACTGCTGTTTGAATAACCAAGATGTACTTGAGGTATTTGGGACATAACTTTGAATGATCAGGAAGTATGTATAGTTCTGGTGTAACTTTAATGCCAAGCTGGGTAATACTGTGCTTACACTGAATATAAAGCTTGTGCTGCCAAATCTAGTTTTTGTGAATACTTCCAACAGCCTGCTCTTCGGGATGTTTCCTCAAGCATGTTGTGCTACCAAAAGGTTAATGGAGAGCTACTGTTATAAAGGCAAATGAATGCTAAAGCTGCCTCTTTTTGGAAGTTTTGCTGAGTCCTATCTGATACTTTACTATTTGCGTGAATACAAATATTAGGGATCAGTTTCTACTATGTCCAGATTTCAGTACAATAGCTGGTTAATGAGAGCACTAAAGGTGGGAAATCAAACTTCTAATTTTCAAGTACTATATGTGGATACTGATTGAAAGTCAGGAGTTGCCTCCTGGTGAAGTGAATGGTTTACTCAGGACTGGTGATGAGTTCTCAGACCATGACCTCCACAATGGGAGGTGAAATGCATGTTTCCCAGTGAACATGGAAGCAGTTAGCAGCTGAAGGAGCAACTCAGCTGCAGTATCTCCTGGAATTGTCTATTATATGGAAAGCAGTGCAGCTCTAGTAACTAATTTAAAACAACTCTTGTGGCATTTGATTTTCTTCTGATCAAATATTAGAAAACTAATATAAACCCAACTTACTTCTCTGTATTAAATGAACAGGGCAGAAGAAACCATATTCAATACTCAGTAGGTTTGTGCTGCAGTTTCTGGGTACGGTTTTGGTTTTGTTGTTACTCTTCACTTCCAGTTCAAGTGTATCTTTGTCAGAAGCTTGTGCATGCTGTGCTTCTCCTTACTCTTACAGTTCAGTTCTGGAAAGTAGAATTCAAATCCTGAAGTGAATATTGGATATTCAGTGATATGTGATCACATACTGAATATAGAGATTGCATTAAATTACTGTGCTATTGCACCATTTCAATTTTTCTGCTGATGAGCTGAAATTAAACAGCTCAGAAAGGTATTTTTCCTTTGAACCACATGCTATAGAAAGAAATAATACCTGTCTGTCCAAAATGATCTTAGTGTTATGCCATGGAGGTATTCTTAATATTAGAACTTCGCTGTGACTTTAACTCCTCATGCTGCATGCTCAAGCGAGGAACAGGAATACAGTTGCTATGAAAAAAACCCCAAGAGCTTCAATTTGGAAGCAAGCAAAGCAAGCCGAATGTGAGCAATGCTCCCCTTGGCGTTTTCCAATGCAATGGATTTTGGGGGGATGGATATAAGTAAAACATAAAGGGGCACACAGGAGTTCAATTGGCCGCAGAGAACGTGCTGTGGGGTTGCTCCAGGGAGTGCTGCACACAGGGATCTCTTTCCCAGCGCGGTCCGGGTAGCTCAAGGAGCCCTTTCAGCCCATTCCTGCGCCACTTGCACTGCGAACGGAACACCAATTGAACTATCTTTTTGAGTAGGGTTCAAACTGCCGTGCACTCTCCTTCTCCCTCGGGTGCGCAGTGGCGGAGCTGCGGCCCGGCGCTGCCGCTCCCCGACGCTGTTGTCGGGCCGTGGGGAACTGAGCGGGAGCTGGGGGGGGGGGGGGGGGCGGCCGTGCTGCGGGAACGGGCCCCCGCTACCCAACCTCCCCTGCTCGGGGCCGCCTGCCCGAACCACTCCCTGCCCTGCTCTGGCCGCCGCCGCCGAACACGCCCCTCCAGCCGCTGCAGAGATTCGCCGCTTCCCGCCATCGAGGCTGGGAGACGTTTGCCGAGTAGTTGCAATTCAGGAAGGATTTTTATTTTCCTTTTCTGCCCTTGTTTAACGAGACATTCGACTAACCTTCAGCTAATGTCAGGTCACGCAAGCACTAATCCCACACAATTTCAAGTGTTTGAGTTAGGAAGAATTGATGCCAATTAGAGAACCATCCCATGAAGATACTGTTTGGTATTTCTTATGGAATATTTTTTCAGAAACAGGAATGCAGTGTTTCACTACAACACATTCTAAATATTTCTACAGCTCAGTCCCTTCACATTTGTGAGGTGTATGCAAAGTGCAGTTGTTCATATAAGCAGCTTAAATTGTTAACCAGTCAAAAGAGACTCCTATGCAAGAGCTGGAGCATCATTGGGTATGATAGTATCTTCAGGTTCCATCCAAAACCAATGGGCACCTTTGGAGACTGATTTAGACATTTTTATGCTATGAGTTCACAGTTAATAAGTTGCACTTGTTCTCTAAATCAGTCTTTGGAGGAGCCTTTCTTCCCACTGGTCATAGGCAAGCACAACAACTATTTTGTGGACTGTTGTGATTCAGGACTTTATTAGAAGAACGTTGTGTTGAAGAGGTCTTTTATTTTGTGTAATAGTATCAAGTTATCTGGCTGCCTTTTGGAAAAAAAGACTGCAGAGTGTAACTTCTTTGATTCTTTTGACTCACTTATTGCTTAAGCCTTCAGCAATCCTCTTGCACTTTTATATGTACCAGCCCACTATCAGTTATCCCTTGACATTCTTTCACTACTAATTGACAGATAGTCATCTCACCATGGTTATGTTTTGGGATGATGCCATTTAACTGTTGAAGTTAAGGCAGTTGACTGACAAATTCCTTTTTTTGTGTGAAGAAATCGGTCAAGACCTTCACAGATAAAGTCCCAGTTGCTTCATTAAAGCAGTAGGTGATTATAGTGTAGGTAGGAGTGAGGTTGGTACATATGAATTACTCAAAAGGAGTTTTTAATTTTCATTTCATTTGGTTGGTTTCTTGTTGGTGTTTTTGTTTTCTTTTAATAGAAGGCCTCAGGAACACTGAAGAACTGAGTGCAGATGGCATAAGGCTGACAGTAGTCAATTACTGCATCTATGCAGCCTGTTTGAAATGCAGAACTACCTTCACACTAACATTGAGTGTCTGTCCTGTAGATCTACAGTGACTAACTCATGATTCTGTGAGGAGTCAGAGGTTTTGCTTGGAAGTCACCTTCCTTCTCATCCATACAGAGTTCATTTGTAGCTTATGTTTGGACTGACTTCCTTGAATATCTGTTCAGTTCTAAGTGTCTCCAAATGCAGTGATCAGGTCTGTTTACCCCAGGTTCATGTTCTGCCTTAACCTTTGTCACCAACTTCAAGAAACTCAAAACAGAAAATGTAGTTTGTTCATAAATGATAGAGCACTGGAGTTTCTTAATGTTTTGTTAATGACAGATTCAACTAGGAAGACATCAGTTTTCACAGAACTTCTGTTTGTGACACAAGCTTGATTTTATGTAGTTGCCAGCTCTCTAAGCCACTTCTTGTTTGTACACTTCATGTCCCAGTAGAACTCTCTGCCTTGCCCAGTTCATGTTTTTCATTAGCTACTTGATGCACCAGTACTAGAAATAGGTAATGTTAGCTTGCTATGGGAATAATGAAGTTTATCAGTTTGTTGTAAGTGAGTGTCTGTCATGGCATATACATAAGTTCTCTGAAGTCATTTATTTCAGCAAATCAATCTTGGGACCCATTGGAACTGTTGCCTAAACTTTGGTCCTGGAAAAGAATCAAAGCTATCAAACTTAGGGATGCTGGGAATGACAAGCTTAATACAATGACAGGTACATACAAAAATACTGAGCCCAAGTTATATTTTTTTTTATCACTTTCGAAGTTTACTTGTGATGTATTAACTCCTCACACAGGGGCATCATTTAATACTTAGCTGATGTATTCATAGGATAGAAATAGAAAATAGTCCTTCCTTTTCCTGGGTGAAGGAACATGGAAGCTAAGGATTCTTGTAACTGTACTTGGGACAAGTTCATGGGGGCATCTAGAAGTACATGAAAAAGCAGTCCAAGTCATTTTACTTCAAGTCTTTATACTATCTGAGTAGCTTTGGTGCTATCTAGACAAGCCTTGTTCTTTCTTCAGCAAGTGGTAGGAGCAAGAAGCTGTGTATTAATCTCTAGCCCAGAGCATCTGAATAGGAAAGAAACAGGAAGTGACATAGGGTCAGATTGCTCTTTAAGTATTTAGATTTTCTGTAACGTCATATTGAAGTCCTGCCAAAAGGTTTTGTGGGTGAAGAATCCTGATTACCAGCATCCACAATGTAAACTGTTCTGCATAAAGGGTGGAGCAACAGTGACTTAGCGTCCTCAGTGTCCGCCTGCATAGGTCTGTGAGAGGACTCCTGAAGTGTGCTGAGAGACAGGTGTGAAAAGATACACGTGATTATCTGCAGGTAGAATGAGAACTAGAACATTTAAGTTCAGCAAAGTTCTTGTCAAGAGAGGTTGTTTCTAATCCTTAGGCACTTCTAACAGCTGTGGTTGCATGTTCCATGTAACATGTGGCCATATTAATTCATTTGCCATATCTATTCATAGAACAGAATGAGTTGCTGTGGTATTAGAGGAAGCATGCTTTAATATTTCAGGATATGCGTTTAGTTATGTATGTTTTTCACCTGTATTCTTGTTGTGAGGCCTTGAGCAAATCATTTAATTTATTCATCTCCTGCAAGGAGGATAAAACTAGTTTTACCCAAGTTGTCAATATCTTCTGAAGACATATTCAAACATTAGTGCTCCTTTGACTGTCTTGACCTTGGCTATCTTCAGCAAGAGGCCAAGAGCTAGTGAGTTGCTTGGCACTGATAAACACCTATTGACCTGGACAGGAGCCAAGCTCCCACCTCTGTTCAAGTAACCTTGAATGAGAGCAGCGATTGCTTCCTGAACACAACACACCAAAGCACTTAACCATAGTAGGCAAGCTAGCATTGTCTAACCACTAACTAAGTGGGAGGAGAGGGTGTATCCTAGATCATTCCTTAGAATATTCTGGTTAAAGTCATGTTTCACTATCACATATTATGGAGGACTATGAGGGAAAAGCAGAGCCATAGATTCTGTCACAATTGGAGGCAAAAGTGTAACTGGGAAAAGCTCATGTTTTTCATTACCGCATGATGTCATTTCTCCTTGATCCCATGAATTGTTGTAGTTTCTAAGTAGAATGTAATGAGAAAGCATGTGGACCTCCATGTGGTGTCATTGAAAAGTATGTTTAGAAAAATAAATCACTAACAGCTAGCTGTTTTAGCTGTAGCTTTGAAACTCTCTAATTGGATTATTAGCAGATGGTGCCATTTCTATTGTCTTGCCTCAGAGCAGTCTTTGAAAAAGGAAGAAAAAAGTGCTCTTGATGCCTATTTAGAGGAGTATTTTATCTGGAAAATGCAGCATTTAGTAATCTGCCTTTTAGCTATTGTCAAATATTGGTAGATGAGATAATTCCACAAATTCATAGCTCTTTCCTACAGAATACAGATTGTAACTTGTTTCCAGGGAAAAGTAAAACTCTTATCTTCCTGTAGTTTTCTCTCTGCTATGTAAGAGACACCACTGAGATACAATTCCTCTCCAACGTGGTGTTGTGCTGAAGACCCTTTGACTTAGTTTTCTAGAAGTTGAAATGTAGTATTAATTTACTTTGGGTTGGTGGAAAATGTATTGTCACGGTGTGGTTTATGTAACTTAAATCTTGTCTTTTATCTAGTTCACTGACAGGTGAAAGTACTCTTTCCTTTGGGACATGAGCTGTGTGCACGTTGTCAGTAAATAGCTTAAACCATTTCTATTCTAATTTCTGTGGAGGTAAAAGTTCTGTTTGTATCTATTTAGTCATCTAGTTGATGAATCTTCCTGAATATGGTATAACTAATCACTTACATAGATGTATTTTGCTGTGAAGAAGGTGACATTTCAAGTTGCAGTTGTTTACTAAGGTAATATCTGAAGTAATTTAGTTGTTTACTGAAGTTGCTTAGATAAAGCTGGGAAGGAAGAGTTGTAGCAAAGTTGACAAAAATAGAAACATATCAAGTAGCTCACCATTTGTGGTACAGACCAATAAATAATCTCTTTTAGTCTTTGTTACCACTTCCTAACCTCTGTGTCTGGGAGTAATCTCAAAAGGAAATATAATGATTCCTTTTCCTTCAATGGGTTCCCCGTGGGCCATGAACTATGGAGTTCTGGTGGTGGTGATTAAATGGTAATCACTATATATATGCTGGTTTTTACTGTAGGTAGATTGCTGACATGTGCCTTCTGTTTTGTCTTCTACAGTGAGATCTTGCAGCAAGAGGTGTCTACTCAAACTTTCCTATGTCCTGTCTTCAGAAGTAGCGGGATGATGGGCCTGATGTGTACAGCACAGGCACTGCTCTGCATGCTCTTCAGTAAAAGTCTGTTAGTAACGAGGCCAGACATGGGACAAAAGAGTGTTCTGAATGACCATGTTAAGAATGAAATGCCACATGAATTTAACTAAACAAAGCAGCTGGGCTTAAGACTTGGAAAACAAAGATTTAGAACTTGGATAAAGTAATTTGCATTGTTGTACATTTGTGAGTGTTTATTGTTAGGAGTTAAGAGTTATCTTAGCTTTATGGTGTCATCTGTTCACCTCTGAAGGATATGTTTATGTTTCTGTTTTGGACAGCTGTAGTAGTGACATCATTGCTGCAGCAGGTGTTTATAGAAATTATCAGGCTTGAAACCTATTATGAGGGTTTTATGCCTGGGTTAACTGTGTCTGGTTTTAGATTGCAAGGTATGTGGTGGGCTCTCTAGGGATGCTGCTGCTTGAAGCTACAAAGTTGGCTGTATCTATATTGAATCCATATTGTAGATGCTGATGGCTTAGAATGTTCCCTGTTGTAATGCATTAAGTAAGCAAAGTGAAAGGAGATCATGAACTTGTGCTGGATGTGTCTGAGTGTACTGGCATTGTTTAATGTATTTCTTCTAGAGGAGTTCAAAGAAGAGTCTGCATAAAAGACAAAATTGTGCTGGTAGGTGTTGAACTGTGAATGCCACTCCAGTTGTGCTTTTATAACCTGCCCAACAGAGCTTGTGTACTCTGACATCCAACTGAGTGACTTTGCAGTCTTCAAGAATCTACTGTAGGCAACAGAAGTGAACTTAATGTATAGAACACACTCAATTTTTCTTTTGGGAGCTCATCAAAAAACTTGATGACTGAAGCCCAAGAGAGAAAAGTAGCCTCTTCTAGGCAGATCTGAGGGGCTGGGGAGTAGTAGAAGGAAGGAATGTGAACCCCTGGTGGGAAGGAAATCTAAGAATGGAAGAGAGCAAAGAGCAGGCTCCCAGCACAAGTAATGCTGATATGCCTTGTCATGTATGAGGCAGGGCTTGGGACTCAAGCAGTTGTCTCTACAGATTGCTGTACAAAGAAACTTGAATTATGAACAGAAGGGAAAAGGAATTTTTAAAATTATGTTTGGTTTTGCTTTGGTTTTTTCCTTTTGATGTGCTGTTCATTAAATCAATTGACTTATCAGTTGCTATTAGGGAAATAAGTTCATTCAGAATCACGTATCTTACATCAACTTGTCCCCAATTTAACGTGGGGGCTAAACTGATGTTTGATAGCCTGTAAAACTTGAAAACTAGACCTTCTTGCTGTCAAACTTAGACTGAAATTTGGGTTGGGATAATATTTTTGTAATGATAATACAGTTAAGGTTTACTGACATTCTAAGCCTCATATGTACTTCTTGGAACTTTGGCTGTGACTGGTAGAAGAGCAAACCTCATCTAAGTTCAGTCTTGGACTTCAATTCCTGCCTGAGATGTATCATAGGAGAGCCTGTCTCTGGCACTGCCCTGTGGAGGGAGTCTGTCCTACTCTGTAGGTAGCTGGTCTCCTGCATGGACCCTGGGCCGTATATTGTAACTTCATCTCCAGCCCTGCCTCTGACCCTATCTTTTGCTCCTGCCTGGGCTCCAGGTCGTACTTGTCTTGTGACAGGTTCTGCTGCATTGTTTTTGACAGTTAGGCTTTACCCTGGTGTGGCAGGGAATTGCTGAAAAGAGGAACTTATTTTTTTTATGTCAAGTTCATTAAGCTTAATTATTCCAGACGTTAACAACTTTAAGAAATTTGTGTTCATGTGATAGATGGTCTGTGATTAAGTTGACAGAAGTCAAGTTCCTGGTACATGCAAGAACTGCTTTTGCTGAAACGTGCAAAATAACCTTCCAATTTCATTAAAGGGTTAAGAATTGGTACCAAAGCTTACTTAACACTCTGCCTAGCTAATCATTGGGACTAGGGATTTTTCTGATAATGCATGGCTGAGCTGAAATAAATTTCTCAGCATGTCAAGTTCTTAGGCAGTTGTGTCTACTGCTGTAAATGTATGTGTGCTTGGATCTGCAATGTTAATTACCATTGGATGAGGGATTTCTATTCGTTTCTTAACATCCACTGCAGTAGAAAAAAAAATTCAAATAGAAGCATAACAAGGGTATAAGTTTCTTATATCTTTATGCTACCAGAAAGCCCCAATATGTACAATTTTTGGCATAAGTACTGGTGCTGGCTTCTTAATTCACTCTGGCAGTAACTTGAAGAGAAAAATGTTAAACTGATAAAATGGTGAGTGGTTTGCCAGGATATTTGTCAGGCTTTAGCTAGTGGGTGTCTAGTCTCAGCCACATCATTGTCATTAGAATGAAATTTTCAAGTGCTGATTTCCTTATTTATTGATGGATTAAAACATAACTTCCAAGAGTTTCAAAAAATGCAGCTGGCAGGGAGCTCATCCAACATCTCCCAAAGTTGTTCAATTGACTCCACTTTCTGTTGTGGTATCTGTGCTGGTTCAGGACCCAGCTTAGTTTCTGGACTAGAGCAAATGTAGCTAAGTCAGAAGATCATTACCTAGGCTGGCCCTAGTATTGCTATGAAGGGTAACCAAATAGTGCATAATGATGCCTTAAGCTATGATTTTCTGGATAGCTTTTCCTGTACCAGTTAATGTCTATCTTCTTTCTAGAATCATTAAATATGTATTCTAAGGATACAATGCTAATTTTTACCCAGGAGGACTAGCTATGTATTCTTGACAGTTCACTAAATGATTTCTGGTGTCCTTTGTTGTGTCTGATATAGATCTCATATAGATCTTAAAAGGTTGAAGTATTTTTATGTAGGAGCTTTCACTCATTTGAGTCCTTAAGGGGGTGAATTTTATTTTTTTTTCAAGCTACCCAAACTATAAGAGCTGAAAAGTGAATCGGAGAACTGCAATTTCAAAGACAAAGACAGGTAGAGATAGGGATATGTGTCTGAATAGATAATTCTGCTGAGAGCTTACCTTCTGCCTTCTCTTCTATGAAATTCTGCCAGTAACTTACACAATGAAAGCTTTTCTTCCAACAATGAAGTCATAATACTCTCCTCAGGCAAAAATTACCTCTTCCAGGTTCTGAAAGCAATACTCAATGGCATGCTGCTAAGTGACTGAGAAGCTGGCATTGCAAAATTAGGATGTAATAACTGGTCAAGTGGTTCACGATGTCTTTAACCAAATGTTTGTGAGCTGTTTCTGTAGCTGGCTTTCCTACAAGCATGTATAATCATGGAGAAGGGGTTAGAGTGGAAAAATGTGAAGACAACATCACTTACCTTGTTTATCACTGTTCATCTGGTATGTTAGCATGGGATAACAAATATGTAGCTGTACTTTAAAGGAAAACTTGTGTTGAATTCATGTTGCTGAAGTAATTTGGTGTTGCACCACCAAATATCCCTGTGCTTGCCTTGCATTCTGTGCTTCTATATTAATTTTCATAACTGGGTTCTTTTTCCTGAAATTAAATTCAATGAAAATGGCATAGTAACTAACAACTCTGGTATCATGCTGCTGTTGTATTTGACAAGCTCTTTTTGCCAGTTCCCCAAGTTAAAGTGTTAGAGCACTTGTAATTGTTGAAAGGATATGCTTAGCATTTCTGGAGAGTCCTACTTGTCTTTTTTCAGAGCGTATTCTTGCTTCTTGGTAACTTTTTTTATGTGATCAACTCTTGTGGGCCTGGAACAGTTCTGTGTAGTAGGCAAACACTAGTCTGGAAACAACAGGCTCTCATGTGCATTGGAACTTTTGTTTTAAGGCCAGGCCTGGTAGATAGCAATACTTGGGCTTTTGAAGCCTTATCTTGCTTGATCAAAATCAGGCAAGATCAAAATCTTTTTTTCAATGCCAGAGATACACTGACTGGCAGATATCTCTTGATCCTCTATGGGCCTGGGTGGGTTTCTTCTTCTTTGTTGTTTTGTTTTCTTTCACAGACTGTTTAATCATAACAAGTGTGACTGGGGTCTGAAACATGTAATACAGAGGTGTTCCAATGCTTAGGAATTTTTAAGATCTTATCCATCTTAGGAAAATGTTATTAGATCTGCCAACTCCTGAATTTTCCTTCCTTCAAGTTTTCTTTACTGTTAGTGGGAGGTCCAAAGCCATTTGCCTTTGTGTTTCTGGAATGGTTCTTTAGTCAGAGTTGGTAGATACTAGTTGTTGGATTTCATGAGACTAGAGTCCTTGATCACAGGCAGAATTAAAACCATACTTATGGGCAGGACAGTGGTATAAAGCAAAGATGATAAAGAGCAGTAAGAAGTCCAGAAAGGTAGCATAGAGATAATAGGGTGGGGAAATAATGAGGATAAAAACAAGATAAGAGGGTAGTATGAATTGTATTAATATCACAACAGATAGCTTCACTCTAGAGCTCTACTGAGACTTCATCATCAATTTTTCAAATTCTGTTCCAAACTGGACACACAATGTAGTATCAAACACACTGTGTGTACCAAGATACCCGTACTTGAAAAACAAGAACAACAAAAAAATCAGCATCTCCTAATCACATTTGTTCATGGTAAGCTTTTTTCTTTTTATACCATGTTTCAGGAGTGGATTTGTTCATGGAGAAAGTATTTACAAATGAGCAACTGGGTTGGGAAATAATTCCATGTATTATAGCTATTTTTAAGTCTGGAAAGTTTTGCTAGCATTGCCAGAAGTTTAAAGAAAATTCCTCTTGCAGAAGAACTCATAAAGAATAATTTAGTCCTCCTAAGACTTCTTTTCCTCAGCTCCCCTGTTTCAGGCTATGCAGTAACTAACCTGTAGTTCTTTGGCAAATGTTAAGCCCTATTAAGGAACTACATCCTCTTCTCATCTGTTGCTTAGTATCTGTACAGTAAGCTTAAAATCTCACTACTATTTCACCTGGCTGTCTTGAGAAAGTGAGGGCTCTCTGCTACTACATATAGTTATCATGACACATGCAGTTCAGAATCACAGAATACTAGGGGTTGGAAGGGAACCTGAAAGATGATCTAGTCCAATCCCGCCTCCGGAGCAGGATCCCCTAGATCAGGTCACACAGGAACACGTCCAGGCGGTTTTTCAATGTCTTCAGAGAAGGAGACTCCACAACCTCCCTGGGCAGCCTGGGCCAGTGTCTGTCACCCTCACTGGGAAGAAGTTTCTTCTCATTTATGTGGAACCTCCTCTGTTCCAGCTTACATCTGTTGCCCCTTGTCCTATCATTGGATGTTGTGGAGAGGTATCTCCATAAGAATAGACGTGTGAGCAAACCCAGACTTGATGGCGCCAGTAAGAATGGCTGCAGGAAAGATGTAAACAAGGACACACAAGGACGGTTACAGGGAGGTTGTAAACAAGGACACACGGGGACAGCCACGTGTGGTATGTGACACAGGAGTGAAGCAGCAAGAAAATGGAGGCAGAAGGTGGAACCAAGGGAGGTGCTTTGAGAGGAGTACCTGGCCAATCAAGAGATGTTGCTTAGCGCCTGGCAGAGTTGCTTTACCAATTAGAGTGGTGCTTCCAGTGCGTGGTCAGCGCTGGTGGGTATATAATGAGTAAGCTTCGGGCGATAAACGGCAATGCTTGGATTATATTAATCCGTGTACGCGTCGTCCATTGATCTCCCACCGCAGGATGTCACTGAGAAGAGCCTGGCTCCATCCTCCTGACACTCTCCATTGACATATTTATAAACATTAATAAGGTCACCCTCAGTCTCCTCCAAGCTAAAGAGCCCCAGCTCCCTCAGCCTTTCCTTACAAGGGAGATGTTCCACTCCCTTCAGCACAGAGCCACAGAGATGCTGGACTCTCTCCAGCAGTTCCGTGTCCTTCTTGAACTGAGGGGCCCAGAACTGGACACAATATTCCAGATGTGATCTCACCAGGGCAGAGTAGAGGGGGAGGAGAAC
>VYZX01006505.1:144093-187713 GCA_013401335.1 Brachypteracias leptosomus
TGACCCTCTTGTCCTTGATATGCTTAGAGACAGTGCCAAGGACAAGTTGTTCCATCACCTTTCCAGGGATGGAGGTGAGGCTGATGGGTCTATAGTTACCTGGGTCCTCCTTCTTGCCCTTTTTGAAGATGGGAGTGACATTTACTATCCTCCAATCCCCAGGCACCTCTCCTTTTCTCCATGATTTACCAAAGATGATGGAGAGTGGCCTAGCAATGACTTCCACCATCTCCCTCACAGATGCATCCCACCAGGACCCATGGATTTATGTACATCCAGATCACTTAATTGGTTCCTAACCCAGACCTCATCAACCAGGGCAAACTCCTCCTTTGTCCTGACTTGCTCTGGGACTTCAGGGATCTGGGGCTCCTGAGGACAGCCCCCAACAGTACAGACAGAGGCCAAGAAGGCACTCAGTAACTCCACCTTCTCTGTATCATCTGTCACCAGGGCACCCACCTCATCCAACAGTGGCCTACATTGCCTCTAGTGTTAGTTTTATCTGCAATGGCATCATGATGGCTGGATGAATTCCTTAAGAGGTCAATACAAGTTGACATTTTTAAGGCTTATTCAGCTGCAGTCTTGTCATGTTGTTGTCAGTCATTTGAACACTAAGAAAATATTGTAAGAAACAGCAGATTACTCAAAAATAAGGGAAAGAAAATGAGGGAAACAAAATGAGGACATGTTTTTATTTCCACTGGATATTATCAAAGAGGATTTAGTGATACAGCAAATGGCACCAGTATGGTTAACGCTTCTTGCACTGTTCTTAAATTTCCTTGCAAGTAAAAAGGAACTTAGGACTAATGAGAGAACCACCAGTGCTTGTAGAACTGTGGCAGGGTATGTTAACGTTATTCTCATGTAAAGATGTGATGCGACTATAGAAGTCCTCTATTTCTTTCAACTTGACATGTTTCATGTTTCCTCTGTAGTCCACCAGTTATCCTTATTTTATTTCTATTGAGAAAACTAGTGGTGGAGAGAAACGGACTTTTCAAGCAAAACACTAAAACTTGGTTTGATTAATGTCTTTGTCCCTCTACTCTACCCTTGTGAGACCCCACCTGGAGCACTGTGTCCAATTCTGGAGCCCCTATTGCAAGAAAGATCTGGATGTGCTGGAACGTGGCCAGAGAAGGACCACAAGGATGGTCAGAGAACTGGAGCACCTCTCCTACGAGGATAGACTGAGAGAGTTGGGGTTCTTCAATCTGGAGAAGAGAAGGCTCCAAGGGGACCTTATTGTGGCCTTCCAGTATCTTAAGGAGCCTACAAGAAAGCTTGGGAGGGACTTTTTAGGATGTTGGGTAGTGGTAGGACTGGGGGGAATGGGTCAAAACTAGAGGTGGGGAGATTCAGATTAGATGTTAGGAAGAGAAGAAGCTCTTCCCCATGAGGGTGGTGAGACACCGGCACAGGTTGCCCAGAGAGGTGCTGGAAGCCCCATCCCTCGAAATCTTTAAGGCCAGGCTGGATGGGGCTGTGAGCAACTGCTCTAGTGGGAGGTGTCCCTGTCCATGGCAGGGGGATTGGAACTGGATGATCTTTAAGGTCCCTTCCAACCCTGACAATTCTATGATTCAAAATCTCTTCAGCTTCACACTGTCTTTGCCATTGTTCTCCATAGCTGTGTCTTGCAGGCAAGGCAACCCATTGATTGTGCAATGGGTTTCTAGGCAGAGTGAACTGAAGCTGGGCCAGTGAAAGTGAAGGCTGCTGCCTACAAGTATTTCAGGGGAANAGGATAGACTGAGAGAGTTGGGGTTCTTCAATCTGGAGAAGAGAAGGCTCCAAGGGGACCTTATTGTGGCCTTCCAGTATCTTAAGGAGCCTACAAGAAAGCTTGGGAGGGACTTTTTAGGATGTTGGGTAGTGGTAGGACTGGGGGGAATGGGTCAAAACTAGAGGTGGGTAGATTCAGATGAGATGTTAGGAAGAAGCTCTTCCCGATGAGGGTGGTGAGACACTGGCACAGGTTGCCCAGAGAGGTGCTGGAAGCCCCATCCCTCGAAATCTTTAAGGCCAGGCTGGATGGGGCTGTGAGCAACTGCTCTAGTGGGAGGTGTCCCTGTCCATGGCAGGGGGGTTGGAACTGGATGATCTTTAAGGTCCCTTCCAACCCTGACAATTCTATGATTCAAAATCTCTTCAGCTTCACACTGTCTTTGCCCTTGTTCTCCATAGCTGTGTCTTGCAGGCAAGGCAACCCATTGATTGTGCAATGGGTTTCTAGGCAGAGTGAACTGAAGCTGGGCCAGTGAAAGTGAAGGCTGCTGCCTACAAGTATTTCAGGGGAAAGGTGTGTGTAAACTATACATCACATAGACAAACTATCTATAGATGAATTTTGGCTTAAAATTATTACAAGATGCTACCTAGACCATTCTCTCTTTCCTGTAATAGAGGAGACAGACAGGAGCTGGATGGGTTTATGAAATGTGGCTATATGGTGTGTTGGTCATCTGCAATCTCAAGAAAATAGCTTGTCACATAAAGGACTGAATTACATTTGAACTCAGTTATGTAGCTAGTTGCTTCACAATGTTTGTTTTACGTAACCTTTCTTCAGTTTTGAAGCTTGTTCTAGGATTTCAAAGCTTTTTCCCTTAATTCTGCCAACTCTTCCTGCATTAGATATATGTATAAAAGGAGTTTTGTGGCTTAAGCACCGTTAACTGATTCATGATGAAAGCTTGGCTTATACTCTACATGTCTACACCATCCTCTTGGCTCTGAGGAGGAGCAGGGTGAGGCAGCAGCTGTATGTACTGAGCCTCCTGTATCAGCCAAATGATTCAAAGTAAATTGCTTTGTTGTGATTAGTAGGGTTACTTTTGATCTGAAACTAAGTCGTATTTCTAAATGGTCGTATTCATAAATGAAATGACTTTATCCAGACATTTTGTTAAGCATAGGATCTTCATCCCTTGTCCTATAAGGAGGCAGACTTCTCATTTATAGAAGAAAGTTCAATCATGGGTAGTGAGGAGCAATGCTTATGGCCTCTTGCCCTATATCTTGCTGGTTTTGATCATCTGAGCTTTCCTCTTATCCTGGCACACTGGTATGAACGTAATTCAAATGTTGTTCCAGTGTACTACTGGAAAATCACCCAGAAATCTTCAGAAACATTACTGTTGTTCATCTGTAGCTTCTGAAAGTAGAGCTGCTGAAGTTGACTGGAAAGTAATCAATACATTAAGATGTTCAGTTGGATTTGGTAAATTAATAGTCATTAGTTTAAGTTTAAAAAATGATGGGGGTGGGATATTATCAATATCCTTTAGCGATAGCCAATCAAATAGTTGTGCAGACACTTGAACAACCAAGGCAAACATTCTTCTGAAGAAGCAGAGGGTAAATTTTGTGTCGTTGGAGGTTTTTAATCTTAGAGGTGAGTCAAACAAATTAATCCAAACATGTATCACTGACTCCTCTCACTTTACATTAGCATGTGTCTTTGCTTTCAAGATCTCGTTGACATGACATTTCTTTAGCATTGTTGGGTTTTTTTTTATTCAAGTTCAGTAATAAGAACCTGAAACCAACTTCCACACTAATTGAGTTTTACCTAATATAACGTGAGGGGGGAACAGCTCACATCCACCTACAGACATGACCACTAACTCATCTGTAAGAGGTAATCCATAACTTTATCACTTACCAAAAGAAAAACAAGCCTTTTAGCTGTTCTTAAGCAGCCTACATGTTGGCTTGTCATGCCATTATTTCCCTGATCTTTTCCCTTTGTGCTACTACATCTGGAAATTTGCCCATGCTGCAATGGAAGGCATGCTACGTGTACAACTGTGAAATGCTAATGCCATGGTATGAATGATGTGCTGTGACTTCTCTTCTGTCTCTTATCCTTAAAAGACAGTACTGGTGATATGAGATATGAGTATCAATGTTGTAAAAAGTGTCAGTAATGTACAAGGTACTAATGCTACAAGGTGACCTTGTCATACACAAGCTTCCTACTTCTCCATAGCTATTCGATGCACACTGGCTCATAGTTCCCAGTGAATGCCTTTGGAATAACAGAATGTGTAGGCAAGTATCTTTGAGGGCAGCTCCTACCTGCTTGGGTATATGTTAACCTGGTGTGACAAGACTGCTTGTATAATGAGCGTCAGCTTATTGGACATTGAATTGCTATTTACTCAAGAAATGCATCTTCCAAAATGTAGGTGATGTAAAGCCTGTCATCTTTGCTGTGCACAAGTTGTTGACAATGAACAGAATTTTAAGCATGGACTATCCCAGATCAGGATCTGCAAGAAAATGCTTCTGGCAGTTATCCTTTATCAAAGATGGTTTTGCCAAATATCAGTTAAATTGAACAATAGAGATTACTTACTATACTTTATTAGATATCAGTTTTGAATGTGAAGTGCTAAGCTCATTTCGTTGTTTAACGTCTGCAAATCTGTATCTGGAAAATAATCATACAAGTTAATGTACACATTTAACTGGGGCTGCGAAGGGTTTAGACTTGGATCAATGTTACCTAATATACCAAAGTATGTTCGTTTAAAGTGCTATATGTTTTACTTCCCAGTTCATAAACAAACTTGAGGTAGTCAATAGCTAAATTGTTTTAGTTCTACTCTTCTACTAATCTTAGTTTTTAACTACCTGCTCTCCCACTGTCTCCCTCCCCCACCAGAAAGAGAAAGTGTTCTTTAAAGTTCTTGTTGATTGTTTCCAGGAGAGGAGGATTGATCCCAAATTATTTGTAAACACAATATAATCAAGGGTTGAACTTGTCTAAGGACAAAACAGAACTTAGGGTGTAGTGTTTCAACTGTGCTGGTAAGAGGGCTTTAATTCAGAGAAATGTTTTGCTTTCATCTTTCTTGCCTCAACATGTGTCTCGTTCTTCCTCCCATCTTTTTTTTTTTTTTAACCCTGCTATGCACTTATATGCAATATACTAAGTTGTTAAAAAGTTGAAGTTCTGATGAAAGGAAATTGTGCATAAAACAATTTGTTTTGGCAAGAGTGTGTGCCAAAAGTAGGCCCTCCCTTGATGTGTCAATGCAGAAGTAAACACAGGAGGGAGTAAAAATGCTGGAGAAACAAATACAAATAGAGTTTGGACATGGCAACACTGGAAGTTTGCAAACAGTATCTATTAAGCAAACATTGAGACTGGAAACTTAAACAAAATTAAGTTTCCCCAGACACATGAAAGCCCTCACTAGTAAGCCTTAAAATAAACCAGAAGATATGAAACTGAAGTGATGAGGTGATTGTTTCTCTTCCCAATTTTCTTTCTTGAAAGGCTTTGATACACATGAGAGTTCTCCACATTGCAATGGCAGCTTCAGGGATCCCATTTGGCCTGTGATTATAATCTTCCTGTCTTGACCAGCCAAGAAGAAGCCTTTTGCTTTGTGGAATGCTGAGAGGACATATATTTGGCTTGCTACTTCATATCACATGAATGTGCTTGCAAATCCAGCTTTGTGACCTGTTATGTACATGGCTTCCTGAGGCTAACTCATATATCTATTACAAGTGTCTGGTCATATGAAGAGAGAGAGCTTCTAGAGAAGCTAATGTCTTGGGTCACATCAGGCTTTTGGTCAGCAGAACAGTTAATATGCCTGCAGAAATCTGGGAGCAGGAGGTTGTTGGTGGGCTGATCACTTCCTAACCTGCAGTAAGGCAGGCTGGACAATAGTCTGTCTACTTTATGCTTCACACTTGTCAAGTATATGGAGAATTCAGAGCTATGGAGCCTTGTTCTGGCACAGGCTGTAGCAGAAAACAATGCTTCTTACCATCACTCATCTCAGGTTGTGAAGTGCTAAGTACAAGGTATCAAGAGAGCTGACCAACTGAACTCCTGTTCTGAGTCATAAATAAATCAGAATACCAATTCTGGTCTTTGATGTGCCTGCTACTTCACTATCTGTTAATAGAAACTGTGAAAAACACAGAAATGACCCATAATTTAAGCATTACTATATTGGTGATTCCGATAGACCATCTGCCTTACAGTTATGGGATCAACAGGGTTATTTCCTTGTTGATTGGATTAACTCTCTTTCAAGAACCAGAAAATTCTCTTAATTAAACAGTGATGAAATTAAAGTTATCCCACAGCAGATGCAGCTCTTCCGTTCTCTGTGCTGTGAGGGTGCTCTCTTGTTTAGTGTTGGGAAATATACTTTAAAAAAAGTATAGTGGCTTGATATATGATAAGGATTCAGACAAGTGTCTGAAAAAAATGGCCATAAAATGCAATGTGATATGTTGGGTGATCCCAGTATTCAAATACTTGATTGGTACTGAAAGCTGGTTAAATATAAATCAAATCTGTGTTTATCTTCCTTTAAGTAACCCTTCTGGCTAGTACTACTTGATGTTTGATCTATGGCTTTCCTGGAGTTACTGAGCTTAAAAGACAGAATTGGATCTCAAGAAAAACTGCTGGCCTTTGCTTTGGGTTAATACTTCAATCTGCAACTAGCCTAGTCTGAAAATACAGAATGAAGGCAAATGAAGAGAAACCTGTTTAAAGAAAAGTTACGTAAAACACAATGGTGTCAGATCAGAATGATGTTGTAATTTGAGCATTGAAATTAATCTTGCACTTAATGAAGCAGTTGGGGCTAGTGGTGATCCTGGGGTTTGTGATGTGCATGTGACACCTCTGACATAACCTGGTGAGTGCTGGGTTTTTTGGGGCAGTGTGCTGTCTGAGCCCTTCCAGACTGCTAGGAGGCTTGATCGTACAGTGGTGACAGTGCTCCAGGATGTGCTCAGCATTGGGATTCTTTGCTTCTTTCTAGATGGTTCCTCATTCGTGGGGAGCAGAACTCTTACTTCTGTACTATTGCCAATGAAAACAATTAAAGGAATGTTGTTAAGCAAATCAAAAAGAGGCAATTTCACCAGGATGATCTGTTCTCTCCACAGAAAGATGTAGTGCTGTCACTTGATGCCAGAGACATGTAGTAAACCTTACTTTGTCAGATGAATATCCTGAAATTTATCATGTTGTTCTATAGAACTTGCATTTCAAGAGACACAAACTTTTCCAGTTTTGAACACCAAACGACTGTAAAAAAAAATATTAGAGAAGTGCTAATTGCAAATATTAAGACCAAAAAATAAATCAGAACCCCAGTTTCTATTTGTATGCTTCTTGTGCAGTGATACAACATGGCTGATTTATCCAAATGAACTTGTGCTCACTCAAGTTAAAGAAAAACCTTCTGCAAAAAATTTTATTTCTCAAATGCTTTGAACAGTTCTTTAACTTTTATTCCAAAAAGTGTGGCTGCAGCAGGTTAGCCTCTTTGGTCGGATGAGTAGTCATGGTGTAAGTAGCATGTGGCTGCTGCATTGACCATCATCCATGAGAGCTTGGCTCTTTCCTCTTGCAGATCATTTTTTATGAGCTGATTGCAGGTGTCTAGTAGGGATTTCTTCACCTCAGTGGTTTGAGAGATTTATAGAATTGACTCTGTTTCTTCCCTGGAGCCAGGAGTGTTGAGGGAGGGGGAGTGCAAAAGAGTTCTGCCTTTTGTCCTACAGATCTGTTACTAAGATTGCATTTAAGCCACCACTCACTTATGCTCTTGAGTGTCTAAGATGTTCTCATGTGTATTGCTTCTAGGGTATTTACATGTGTTTAGGAAATGAAATGGGCTGTTTGGCTGCATGGATCCTATCTTTGAAAGCAACTGCTGCCTTAGGTGCTTTAAGTGCTCTTTTACCAGGGAAATACTGGTGAAATTTTTGTCTTGCTTTCCATAGGTTCTCTACAGCATGCTAGGAATTACAACAACAGGAGCATGATCTATGTAAAAAGTCCTGTGCACGTACCAAAACCACCTTAATTGAGCTGGTTTTATACTGCATCAGAGAGAAGCTGTAATACTCCACGGTTTTATTCACATTAGTATGCACACACTAGAAGCTGTTAGTGTGCCTCTCTCACTGAAGCAAATGGAACTAAAACGCTTCAGTTAAGAGACCCTAACACCAAGAGTGGAGCCCTTCAGGACTCTGAGAGACCTGCCTTCTGGGAGGTACTGTATCAACAGAAGAGAGGTGACATCAGCAGGAAGAACTGCTGCAGCAAAGGGCCCTGAGAATGGATCAAGCAACCTGTAAATGGACCTTGAGCAAAGCTTTTTCAGTGTAACATTCCATTCCCATCTCCTACCACTTCTTACTGCCAGAAATAGAAGAGCTTTCTGGTTCAAGGTCTTATTAGAAGTGCTTTGGAACTCAAAGCAAAGATTGCCCTTTTTGATTTCTTTGGTGTTGAGGGAAGTACAATAGTGTGCTATAATTATAAAGAAAAGGATGGCATAAAAGATGCCAGACTCCCTTATCTTCCTAGTTGGAACATTATGTAGGCCCCAGTTTTTGGCTCACTGGGTTGAAAGTGAGATGACTCATAAAATCTTAGCCTTGGGAGTCTCGTTCATTCTGATAATCTGTAATTTAATTAAATCTCTCAAAACTAGGGAAAAGCAAACAGAAGTCTATTTGATTTACCACTCCTGTAACTGACTCTAATTGAGTACAAGCAAGCTTAGTCAGTTCCATTGCAAGATGAAACAGGTTGGCTTGTGCTTTCAGAGAAGGTGGCCCTTTACAGGAACGAAGAGAATCTATTAGCAGGATACCAGCCCAAAGATTTATCCTGAGATGATAGAAAAAGAAATAATATGCCTGTTAGAGCATCTGCTCTCCTTCTTTTAATCTGTTTATCTCATTACTATAATGGGGTTTTTACAACAGTTAAAGTTGTTATCGACATAAAAACCATGAACTGACTCCGTATGTCTACCAGCTAGGGCTGAATGGGTATTCCCATAACAGACATCTTCAACGTGCTGGGTGTTGACTTATTCAACTCATGGGAATTTTCAGTTTCTGATGAAACTAGTAGTGGTAGAGGGAGGTTTGAGATATGGAAGAAAGGATTTGAATTACTGCAGTCACCAAATGAAACACAAGTTAGATAGAGGTCTTCCTTCCTTTGTTTCATTTTGAAAGCTATTATATTGAAAGGTTTTGAAGTTGCATTATACTTGTGACCTGCAAAGGTAACTTTCAACTAGGGAAAGAGCAAGCTGTGAACTTTGTGCCTTAGGTTTGATAGGTTTGTTTTAAAAGACTCAAGAATCCTTGTTTGTGAGACTGAAGTGCATGCTTTGCCATATGTATCAAGCATTATAAAATCTGAGTGGATGATGCCACAGACAGGTAGTAGTTGGATAATTGAAATCATCTTACTGGTTCCAGTAGCTGTTTGTTACCTGAGAATTTGCTATTGATTGATCTTAACATAAGATTTATTTAAAAAACCCAACAAACTCAAACCAAAACTTTTTAGCAATGGTAGAAGACAGAGGTTAAACCCCCACATAACGTGTAGGAAAGGAGCAGTGAAAGCCACTTACCCTCATAGGAGTAATAAAATAACTTTTCTAATGCCCTTTACTGCTATTTCTGTCACTTAGTTTGCCCCAGTATGAAAATGCAAGATAAACACCCTGGGCTTGTAACATAGGAAGCTATCTTTGTACATATTACAGTAGGTAAAATCTACTACATCTCTAAATGAATGATACTATTACATCTCTAAAATGAATTGTACTTTAATTCCATTAGCTCCACTTTAACTATCCATGTAAGATAGGGAGTGGACCAGCTCAGATACAGAGTGAAAGAATGTCACAAATAATGTAGATTTAAGAATAATTACTTGGAGTTATTTCTTAGGAGATCTTAGTCCCTGCAAATTATACCCAAGCGATGACTGATGTTAGTTTGGCAGATTCTAAAATTTTATCTCTTGTATGGATCTGTCAACCACAGCATTGCCAGAATATTAATGATAATTCATTTGCAGGACTGTCAGAAAGAGTCACTGGCTTCAGCATCTCATCTTTTAGCAAGCTCTTCTTTTGGCAAGCTGTTCCTTTCAACATAAACAACTTTCCTCTTTCTTTTTCTTACTGTTTATCTTGACTGGATACACAATAAACTAGGGCTTGGACCCTGCTTACTAAATTGCTGTACTAGATACTGACTGAACAAAATGTTCTTTGGTTTTTTGTGCCCCTACTTATACCATTACCAGTTAATTTGTGTTTATTGAGAGTGTAGCCACTGGTAGAGACTTTTTTTCCTCCAAAGATCAGCTACCCTGAAATGGATGCTGCAGGTAGGAATATGAGCTGGCAGAAAACAACCAGCTACCAGGTCATGCAAAAATAATTTCTATGTCTTCTTTGCATTACAATGCAGAGATATCTTTTTTGAACTGTTGAAAAATGAGCTAATGTGCAGAATTCTAATGATGTTAAAGGCAAATAAAATGTAGTTTTATGTGAATACAGTGGAAGCAGTCAATAACAAACTTCTTCATGGGAGTGGCAGGGAGAGACAGTGAAGCTCTTTCATAACCTATCTTGCCATATGTGCTGACAGACGTTCCTTCCTCTTTCCTCCTCCCAACCCAGGCACCATGTGTACGTGTCCTTGTGCTTCTAAGCTTCCATGCAAAATTGAATACTGAAACTTTGTTTAGCTGTTGTGGTATGTCTTCATGCCTAGAACAAATACATTTTATTTCTGTGTCAAATGGTGTTGGTCTACAAGTATTTTGGTTTTAGCTGATGCTTAAAAATGTTATCTCAGGAAGCTCCTCTCCCCTGTAACCAGCAGTGTGATTTATGAACTGCTAAGCTTAGCTTTTCAGATTGAGAGGAACGAGAAACTGTAAATCTCAGCAGCTGCTGAGTTCAAGCAATTGGATAAAACACAAATTATTATTTTAATGTATGTTCTGTGGGCAAATTATCCCCATAAATTCCCTACATATTTTTTCTGAAATTGATTTCTTCAGTCCCTGACCAAACCCCAATGGACACTGGTCAATTGTCAAGGAAATAATTAGTAACTCTGTCTGTCACATACACTGTAATGATGATTACGGTGTTGGCAACTCCCATTCAGTAGAAATATCTGATCAAGTGATCCTCCAAGGAATCTGCTGCTGATGGCTCTGGGCAGTGTTCCTGGATTTCAACACTGAGCTCTGGCTACACTTCTCTGTGGAAGAGTCATTTGCAATCCTCTTTTTCTTTATCACCCTCAACAAAATGACCAGTGTGTTTGAATTTTGGCTGTGCTTCATCTTTGTGTCTATTTGTTTTCTTGCAGTCTGCCACTTTAATGCATAGCAGTTAATAAAATAATAAAAATGTCAGAGAGAAAAATACTGAGAGGCAGGCAGACTTCCTAGCGAAAGCTGAAAAACTGACTTGAGCAGATTCTAAACCAAACATACAGAACTGCCAGCAGTGAACTGAGCAAACACAAGGGAATGGAGTGATGTTATTGAGAGCTGAGCTTTCTCTTTGGTTGTTTCTTAGAAAGTGTATTTGAAGCCCAGTCCTGTTAGATGCAAACAGGTTTGTTCATTCTCACCTGCCTAGAACACTGATGAGGTGGGGGTGGTGGTGTAATGTCCAGGCACTCAGATTTGTGGAAGTTGGGAAGATCCCTGTTTTGATGGAACTCTGTGCATTCTGGGGTTCCTTACAAATGTTGGAAGAACTGGGTCTTTGCACATTATTCAGTACTCAGCAAAGATACTTCCACCTTCTTCACTGTTTGTTTTTTACAATGTTTAAATCAGTTTGCCACATCTTAGAGCATAAGAACAAGACACAGAAATGTTTTAAGCAATTTTAAATCAGTGTATAATAAATATTCCAGGTAAATTTGGACCACTAAAGTTCACATAGTTTGTAGCTCTTTAAGCAGAGATGGAAGATAACAGATAAATTACCATTTTGCTTGTATCAGATTTTTGTAGGTTATTCTTATCCTGCCTCGCTTTGCAAGTCCATCAAAAACCCCAAATCAACCATTTGTTTGTTCTTTGTAGCTTCAGGGATATTGTGGGGAGTTTTTTTATTCCAAAGAACAATTTTCAGTGTTGTTGGTTGGTTTTCTGTGGTTGAAAACATCCACAAAATATCACTGTAAACTGGTCATTGGAAAAGTTATTTGCTGCAGTTATGCCACATAGTCATACCTCAGAGGATTTAATTGCTTCACAACTGTAATTTTGCAGTTGTTTTAAGCTATTGATTAGTTTCTTGTGTTTATTTCTCTTGAAGTTTCCACCTGTATAGTGAATGTATTGCTTCTGATACACAGCTCAGTCCTCAGTGTTTGTCTGTTATGTATACCTGGTGACGTGACATCAAAACTCATAAGGAAGATTATCTTTTTCATTTGTTTTTCTGAGTGTAATGTATTTTGAAATGGATACTTAAAATGAAACCATTAGGAGTTTTAAGAAAAAAAATAAGACTGTTTTAAATACAATCCAAACCAGAACTAGCTCTAACCCACCAAGGTGAACAATTTTCAGATGAAGCCAATAGGCTTTATACTGTGATCCATATTCTTTACTGGTGTGTTAGTTTAAGGTAGGTATTATACAAAGGTTATACTTGTGATGCAGTTATGTTCATTTGTATAGTTTCAATTATAAATGAATTTGCAAACTCACTTGGAAGTGCAAGTCACTTGAATGTTCTTAATGTTTTTTCCTGCAAACAAAGAGAATCTCCTCCTGCTGGGGAACATTTTTTCATGCTAACATTTGCTTGCTTAGTGTTATGTACTGACTGCTCAAGTGGCCTCTGCAGCCTCTGAGGGAGCAACTCTGCTGCCTCTGGACTACTTCTGTTGTTGCACTGAGTTCTGTGAGGATAGCCAAATATTTGGATTTAAAGATTTGGAAAGTGTGGTAGGAACTGAATGCCATATGATTTCATGGTATGTGGGGCAAAAATGCTTTTAATAATAAATACTAAATTAAAAATTAAAGAATTGGGACTTAGTGATTGAGGACGACTGCTGAGGGTAGGTTGAATCAAACACAAATGTAGCCACCTAGGTTTTAAATGTCCATCAAGAAAACAGCTTTTGGAATGCTTACTTTGTTTGGTAGCTGAGATCCTGTTCCTAAGAAGCAGTTTTGTCATGAGTATTTCTTTTACTAAAGGACATTCTTAGATTTCTTTCTCAGCCCTGTAATTTCATGGATAAAAATCCCCATATTTTATTCTCTTTTAATGATTCCAGCTTTTCAGAGTTTAATCTGTGGCAGAGCTCTCACAGTTGCTCAGCCTCAGCTGGGCATTGGTGCTGTTATAAAGTAAGGTAAATGCTTAATGATTCTTGGTGTTAAGGTTGAAGTTTGTCTTTCCTTTGCTCTAGAAGACACGTGGCCAGGAAATACTGAGGAACGTGAACTAACTCAAATACAACAGAGAATGAAGGGAGGTTAAGAAATGACTTTGAGATAACTGGGAGGTCAAGAACAGGCTAAAAGGTTTGCTTTGGGGGATTGGAAATTGTGATTTATCAGCATACAAATCGATCCAGCTCCAGTTTCTTGAGACCTTGGTGTATCATAAGTGACAACAGACACACGGAGCAAAGTCTGAGAGAGGAAACCCACCATTTTACACGTGAGCTGAGCTGAGATCAAATGTTTCTGTCATGTGCTGTGATTGTGACCTGCTCAAGGCTTCAGGTGAAACTGCCAATTCCTGGCACAGTTCCCCAGAGAGAACTGTTAATTCTCTTGCCCTGGTGATAAGGGACATGAGCTTTGAGCAGTGCTGCTGTTGCAGCTCTCTAGCAGCAGTGTCCAACTGGTTTGCACAGTGAGGACCCGCATTGGGGTGCGGTGCCTGGGGCATCTGCTGCTCCCGGCACCCCTGTGGCTGCGGGTGCTCGGTGCTCACCTATGTCAGGCCATCTAGTGGAGAAACCCCAGTAGCGGCCGTGTCTGCTGCAGGCTTCGTGTGGATAGGTTTGCAAAGATCTACTTAGTTTCCAGTTACGTTCTAGTTTGCATTAACTTTCACTTCAAACGCTAATTCGCCAACAATTGTTCCAAGTCTGTATTGTTCACCCTCAAACTTAGTATGAGGCTAGAAACGGGAGGGATGTCCCAGAACCTAGAGGGCAAACAATTAAATTGTGTAGTGAAATTAACTTCTGTATGTTGTCTGTAATTTCCTCTGTACATATGCAAATCATGTCATTAACTAGTTAATGGTTATGTGTTGATCTGTTACTTGTGAAACACTTTTTCTGACTTGATTCTGTTGAGCAAGGGCCTCACCTGTAGCCAGGCATGTATTTTAGCTCTGTGTTCTCTCCCTGCCTCCTGTATGTTGGTGTTCTCCTTATGTGTGTTCTTCTGCTTCAGCTGAAAGATGGCTTAGTCCGTCCTGTGACTTTCCACAGAGAAAGAAAAATGGGAGAAATACGTTCTCTAGCCAGAAAATGATTCTATTCATGAAACAGAAACCATCAGTGTCACACTTGGGATATCTGTGGTTGAAGCTAACTCTCCTCGTCTGTGCAAGAGAGGCAGTGGCAAAGCTGGGAACTGGTTTATTCTGGGAAGTATTAACTGAGAGCATTGTCACCAAGTCACTTGCCAGAATTGATGTGATCTATTGTTTTGCCTGGAAATGTGTGTGTACAGCCCATGGCTATTTACTGCAAAGTGGAGAATGAAGAGTGGTCAGACTCCAAGTCACTCTGTGTAACAACTGCAGGCAATTGTCTTTGAACAGAGACCCTAATCCTACCTTAATAGAAACAATATTTTATATCCACATAATTGTAACAGAACTACGTTTCCTTTAAAATTCTTGTGGTAAAACATAACAATAAATAAATCACTGGCTTAAGATAAATGTATCCACTTATAGCATGTTTAGTAAAATCTAGCGTTCACATTATCTGTTTAAGTACTTTCCTTGAAGATGCTGAATGCTTCTGTTTAAATCTTTGCTTAAAGAGAAGATCCGTTTGCAGGAGAGACATGTAATGTCACGGCAATTACCGGAAGGAAGACAACGTCCTTACCTCCAGCAGTGTGAGTGTGCAATACTGAAAATATTGTCCCTCTCAGGCACACTGAAGGGTTTCTTGAAATACTTAAGTGTATTATCCAAGGCTTTCCACATGTGAGTGATTGCAGTAAGTTCAACCAGGGCTTTTTCTGAATGTAATTTTGTAAATGACTCTAATTTTCTTAAATGTCTCTAAATCTGAAAAACCCCGCAGATAATGGCAATAGCTTAACTGAAATAGCACCTGGTCTATCAAAATAAGTTATTCCTTTAAAATAAAAGTAAAAACTAAACACTTATCTTAGAGGAGTCTTTGTTTTCCCAGATTTCTCTGGGAATAGTAGTGGGAAGCAAGCTGCATCTTGTGAACCTCTGGTGGTCCTTCAAGATGTTTTTGTGGACTGGGCAGAGGCTGGCTGCTGTAATTGCGGAGTAAAACAATAAATGTTTTGCTGTCATAGAATCTGTTTTCCCACTAAACTGGCTAGTAAGATCTCCATTTTCCATTCCCCAGTTCTGGTTTGGTATAAGTCATATTTGGTATAGTCACGTTCAGTACAAATGCTGCTGAATTTTATGATATTTGATGCTATTTTCACTACTACAAAATGACCGTCTACTTCAACAGTTCTGCTTCATGTCTTTGTGGGATTGGATCTCGGTCCCTAAATGAGAGATTGCTGAGTATTTAACAAAATGAAGAGATGATTTGAGAAATGAACTAAGTGAGGTTTCTATGTACATTTACACTTGATGGTTTTCAGCTGGCAGAGGCAAACTTATGCTTGGGCTTTCACAGTATTTGCCTTTTAAGCTTGGGGACTTAAGTATAATTCAGAGGATATGAAGTGTGGGTTCTATAGGAAATGGCTAAGAGAGGCTTGCATAGGATGGCTGAGAGCACAGAGAATGGTCTGTAAAGGGATGGGAATATATCCTTCAGCCTGCTTTCTGAGAAGCCACATGTAATCTCTTGGGTGTGTTGAATAGAGGCTGTGTGGCTGTGGTTAGTGCAGAGCTGAATTCAGTTCAATCTGTTGGGAGTTGGGGTATGTTAGCTGGGCTCAGTGTTGTATTAGCTGCGGTTACACAGCTTCTGCTTGACTCCAAATATAAGCCAGACTCAGCAGAAGACCTGATATATTTATTGGAATCTTTTGCTGCTTTGTGAGTGAAATTTCTAAATAAATCTGGGGGTCTGGGACTAGTTGAACTGAATGGCAAAGGTGTGTAGGTGTGCAGAGGGAGTTAGGTTTCCAATTAACTTTGTGAATATGAGAATACGAAATACTTAGTAGCTTTGGAGAAAACTGCACAGGCACAGTGTCTGACACTCAGCTGTGGGATGGTGGAATGGTCTTAAGAGAGCTGACACGCTGTCTATGTAGGCACCAAATTTATTTTAGTATAATAGCTGTATATGATGACATCCAACTCTGTTCTTCTGTGGAATGGAAAACTATGTAATAGATGAAACATGACAGCAAACAGTGAGAATTATGTTTTTTGTAAATATGTGAGCAATACTTTGAGCAGCCAATTTAGTACTCTGCTGAATATTGATGTTAGTAGCATTATTTGAGGTTATTTGTATTGAAGTAGAAAGCAACAAACCATTTCATCTGGTTACATTACTCTAGCAGAAAAAGCATTGATTAACTTTTGTCTCTGTCTTTTAAATTATCCTTAAGTCAAATAGTTCAATACTTCTAGGCTTGCAGCAGTTCAATCTTATAATCAGTTTAAGATAAAGAGAAAGCAAAAGTGCTTTTATAAGACTTGGTTGTAATGATTGGAAGACCCTGAACTATGGCCAATTGAAATGGCACCAACTGGGACCAGACAGTGTGGAACAGCTAAGACAGAATTTGATCATGTGTCATTTAAGATAGACCTACACAGATGGAAAGCAATGAAGTAAAAGGCTTACTTAGGGTGAAAATGTCTCAGTTGAGAACCTCTCATTGACTCTAAATTTTTGTTTGGGAAAGAAAAAACTAAGGACAAAACTTAACCTCCCAACCATGTTATTGGCAGGACTCTGCCCAGTTCTAATGCAACTCATAGCTGCGTAGGTGATGCTGGTTGTCTTGGAGATGACTTCAGATCCAATTTCTAAGCATTTTGTGCAGGGAAGGAATGCCTCAATAGTGTGCTGATCCATTCTCAAATTGAATATATAGGGGAACATTTAAACCTGTTGCTTCATTTCTGATGTCCCAATGCTGCCACATGAGTTGCAAGCTCAGAATTTTCACCTGGACTGTAGGTGAAGATGTTCCCATGAAGTCACCCTCAGTTTTAACCAGTATACTTGCTTAGTTCAAGTCACCAAGAAGAAACAACTTTGGGGGTTTTTGTTGTACTACTTGGCGCATGGGAAATTGCAGCTAATTTGAAATACTTTATTATTAATTTCAACTTTAATTTCAATATATGCATGAATTGGATTTGACTACTTTAGTAGTATTATCCATTCTTCATGTGAAATATTTAAGCTTTATAAACTAAGAAGCTGAAATGGTTTTGTAGACAGTGACAGGTATTTGTAAGGTCTTGTCTGATGTGTACCACTTCCTAGCTTTCATTTTCCCATGAGTATGGAAAATTAGTCAGTTCTGGCTAAGGCTTGTATTAACTTGTTGTTCTACCATGTCAGAATAGCTATAGTATGTATAATTCTTCTTATGTGAGTGTGGCATTCCAGCTAAGGTCTGATACTTGAAATCTGGAAGATGATTGCCATTTGGCAGATGTGTTATTAGCATAGTGGAATGGATCATGTAGTATAGTAAGGATGAAGATTTAAAAGATTAAGCAATGTTCCTTTGCTTGGGATTGGTAGACCATATGAATAAGTTACTAGCAATTTCATTGTCAAGCCTGACATGGTACTACGTAAAAAAGTACCTATGTTATTAAAAAAAACCCACCAAAATCTGTGTTCTTTATCCAAAGGTTTTATTCATTCTCTTTTTTTTTTTCTCATGCAAAAAAGGAAACCTTGCCTCTGGGCTGTGACAAAGCTTTGTGACAATATTCTCTGAAGTTCTGAGCCTTGAAACCTTGACTGAGTGGTGAACCAAACCTTCATTTAAAAATTCCAGCTCAAAAAAGTTTTATTGCAATCATAACTGATGTCAATGGTGTACTAAGAAACATTGTGGAATGATTATTACAACGTAAAACACTCATAAAGAGCAACCAAACTCAACCATTTCTGATGGCAAAACCAGGCTCTGCTTAAGGGACAACAGATGGTTTTTCAAAGAACGTAATTTCCACGTTTCGTAATACCCCAGGAGGAACTAACTATGTGTCTAAGGTTTTGCTATCTGCCATAGGTGAAAAATTGCTTTGAAACTGGGCCAGGAAAACACAAAATTAGTATGTATAACACAGATTCCATAGGTAAAACCTACATGGAGCAGCTGTGGGTTTGGACTTTATTTTATTCAACTTCAATTGTGCTTTTTCTGTTGAGCATAGATGCACACAGTGCCACTTGGTGGGTCCGCTTCCACCTCTTATCTCTCAAAGTTTAGGTGGTTTCCTGAACTTAAAATACAAACACCAAAAATTTTCATAAAAATATACAGGGCCACTTCAAATGCTGGCCAGTTATTCTCATTTTCTTTGATGGTGTACTCTGGATGTTAGATAAAGAGACAGACTAAGAATGAATTTTGAATATTTATTACTACAGTGATAGTAAATAAAAATGAGTAAGAGAGAGGCAAATCAGTATTTTAAGTAGATAGCTTATATAAGTTGAAATATTTAAGAATTTATTTCTAGTGAGCTTACACTACTGGTATCAATGTGAAATGTTTAAGCTTGTGTTCTTTAACTTCTGAATTGCCTTTACTGACAATCTAGGAAAAAAAAAATCTTGATTGGCTAAATTATTCTGCTCTTATGCAATACTGTTATTAAAAAAATAAATAGAAGGTTGTAGTATTACAAATGTTATAGCTACACATTAGGATATTGTGTCTATGTCATGTTCTGAAAATATTAATAATAAAATGAAATTTTAATGAAAATAACCATAAATTTTACCATAACTATATACTCCATTAATCATGGAATATTCACCATGGACACTGTTTCATTTTAACATTAATTTAATGTAAATTTGTCAGTAACTTGTTTCACAATGAACTTCTAAACATGTGCTAGACGATCCATTTGGCATATGAACAGTGACAAAGGTGACAGAAGTTATATTTAATCCCTTTGTTGTGCTTGCTTCTGATTTCCCCCCTTGATGTTGGTTATAACCACAGTTGTTGGTTAGCAGAGCCTGCTGAGCTGTGTGCTCTTCAGGACAGGGGAGAGCCCCCCTGGGCCTGCAGAACAGCAAGGTCAGTAATGCAGGCTGTTCTGCAGCCAGCTCAGAAAGGATCTTTGCTTTCCTACAAAGTCTTTGGGCTGCTGTTTGCCAGCCCAACACCATGAGTTGTCCCATGGAGATGCTGCAGTGTTGCTTCACTTTTGTTCTTTAAGTCAACCAGTTAAAGCAACGAGGTGTTTTGGCTAAAATGATAACACCTTGGAGATAACTTAATTAACCTGCCCTCTCTGACTAGAGAATTGTTGTGTGATGTGCAAATACCACAACTGTAGATCTGATGAGGGGGGGCCTAAAAAGAAGTCTCAAAAAAATTTTGGACAGCTACAGTTCAGAAAAGGCTTGTACTTTATGGTCAATTTACATCATCTGCTCTACCAGGCATCAAACTAGTGTTCATGGGGGTGTTTGGGCATGTCTGACTTGTTGCAGTCCTTTCTAGGGAAGCACTAACAGTTGGTGTTTCTGGTTTTGGGGGTTTTTGGGGAGGTTTTTTGAACCTTTTTTTTCCCCCAAGAATCACACTAAAACAGGAGGGCATTAAATGACTTTCCTTCAGGACAGGTTACTGTAACAAGTAAACTAATCAGGAAATCCATTCCTGAAATATTTTTCCCAAAGGTTCTGTGTGCTGTCAGCAATACCAGGCAATACCAAGCCTCTGATAGTAAACTATGATGTAGATTTGGCAGATATTTGGACTTCTTAAAACTTTGTAAATAAATGCAGGTGAACTTGATTTGGTACACCTATAGAAGTATTGACGTTTGAATAAGGGTAAGTTGAATTCATTAGAACTATACATACCTTCCAGAAATAGAAATTACTGTGCAGCTTATTAAACGTTTTCTCAACGAGGCAAATGCAAAGGCTGTTGAAGGATCTTAAACCTGACTTAAGTACAGTTATGGATATCTGCCTGATAAAACCTGTTCCATTGTATTGTAGAGCTGGAATAGACTCTGTGCCTTTGCCTGATTTTTCTCTATCTACACCATTGCAGAGATGTTTGCTGTGTGCCTAAAGGCTGTTCCCTACTGATCATTGGAAGTAATTAGTGCTTCACTACACATATTAAAACTTTTCCAATATCAGCCAAGAATTTCTGAGCACAGTGGTGGCAAGAAGTACCTGCAGGTCTGGTGTTAGTTCTCTATTGCTGAGAACTAAAAAAAGAGCTTGCTGCTTTATCTTCCTCTTACCTTTTTGTGTACTTAAGCTTGTCTCCCCTTAACGTTTTTTAAACCTTAGACCATGCTCCAACTCCTTGAGTCTTCTTTCTTATTACTGTATTCTAATGCCTCTGCTCATTCTCTCTGCCTTCTTTGGGAGTGATATTCATTTCTCTAATGAGCTCATTTGGACTGTATTTGGGTTTGGGCATCTGACTGTATTCCAGCAACATCCTAGTTCCTTGGCTGCTTTCTCAAGACTATTATCTCATAGTTTGTAATCTTCTATTGCCCCTAACTATTGTTTCCTTGGCCTAAATTCCTGATTAATGGTCTGCAGGAATCTGGATGTGTAATTTCTGAATAGCCATTATGTTTTTCCAGACTGATTCATCTTGTTTTTCAGTGCTCTTTTTCAGCATTGTTTTACTTAATCCCAGATGTTTCCAGCTGCATGCTTATGAAGTGTGTTTGGTTACAGAATTGGTTGAATGAAAATAAAAATGACTAAATTGAATAATATTGGAAGTATCTGAAGTTCTAAAAAGTAGAAATAAGCAACAATGTTAGTGGAGCAATATGTAGCTCGGGGAGTTCTAGGGGCTGTAGGCTTCATTGCACAAGGTCAAAATTCTTAAGCTAGGACAGGAATCTGTAGGAATTACTATCCCAGGTAGGTTTCTCAAGGATGTTTTGTGCCTTAGTATTTTTCAGTCTGATGCCCAGACTGAATCTTAATATGTTCTCCCCTATCTAAATACTATTTCTTTATATCTAAAAATATTTTCTCTAAGAATTAAATAGTATTGCAAGAAAGCTAATTTCCTTTACAATTTACAGATTTTTGTTTTCTTAAGGTCTAATCCACGGTGTCTTACTAAAGAATGTGGAGTAGATGTTCCCCAGTAGTATGTCATTTACCAACAATCAATTAAAGGTGAATTGCCACCATAAGATTGGATGTTGGGAGGGCAGATAGATGGGTTTAACAGGCTTGGTTCCCTGAAATCTTTTCCCAGTAACAGAATTTGAACAGTTCTAGAAAAATATGCTTGATTTGTCATGACTTGTACAGCTGTTTGTGATGAGGAGAGACTTCCTTTTTTTAACTTCGAGCTCATAAGTTGAGTAGGTTTTTAAAAATTATTTTCAGCCTGGTTTGGTTTGTGTCCTGAGGCCACAGGAAGAAGTGCTTAGAAATCAATTTTTGTGCTGATTATCCTACATCCTCAAGTGTAGGTTAAGTTTACCTGTTTAGGTCTTTCAGGTATTTAATAACTGATTAGAGGATATTTTGCTATTGCTCCAACTAATTCTTGTTGTTATTTGAGGATTTAGATGGGTTTTCTTGTGTTATCTTCCTGGTAGTGAAGTTCTCAGAGTGGAATATTCTGCTTGTTGTTGTGATCATATTAAGGAGCCTTTCGTAAGAATGGACATTTCCTCATCTTTGTTGGCCAAGATTTGCAGCTTAAAATGATTGGTTGGGGTTTTTTTTCTTGTTAGGTCTCTATGAAGGTTTACATTTGAAATGCTATTAGCCCTTTCTAGATATCAGTTGCTGGCACATATAATATTTGCTGCCAACCATGCGTTACGGTTTAGTTTTGGTAGTTAGTGACATAACTGGTAACCTAGTGCACATTTCTGTATCTGTGATTTATTCTATATGGACAAAATACTTAAAAAAACAAACATGTTTTGAAGTCTTGAAATCTTCTTGATGGATTTTTACTTGAATATTTTAATGTTAGTAAAATAAAATTCTACTCTATCTGAACACTCTACAAGTATAAACAATCCCGTCCATTCTGAGTTCCTGGGAATTTGCTGAGCTTGTATTGAGTAGAGTAAAATTAGTTATTGGGTCAACTGAAAATTGATAAGATCAGCTGAGAAAAAAAAAGTATATAGACCTTGCTGTCTTGAGCAGAGATCAGAAGAGACAGCTATCTAGGTATACCCTCAGTTATTTGTTTAAAAAAACCCCAAACTCTCTCCCCCCCACTCTTCCACTCCTGTTAATCATGTTTTATTTGGTTCTATTAATTCAAATCCTAGATCACAAGAGCAATAAAGGGGAAGATAACTCAAGGATATCTTCCTCTCTTATAATGGTATTGTTTTACTTCTACTGTTAATATAGTAATACAAAGGAATAATATTTTCAGAAATCTTTATTTCATTTATTAGAACATTTCCAAGTGAACTTGTGGCTCTGGAGGATAATATTCCTGCAGGAGTAGGAATGCATCTAGTGTTGCCCTGGATATCAAAACCAAGTAGTTTTCAGGGTGAACAAAAGATGAACGCCTGATTAAGAGCTGTAAATATGAAATGCATGAAAGAATAGACTTACTGCACAGAAGGTGGCTAACAAGGTTTTTCTATAGAGCAAGAATAGAAGCATATAGATGTATATATAGTGTGTCCAAGCCTTAAACTAACAAGGTAAGGAAGTCAAGAAAAGAGGAGGTGTTTGAAGACCAAGGACATTGTAGCAGCAAGCTGGCGTGTATCAGGAGAAAAGGAAGCAACTGGCAAGGGATCAAAGTTTCTCAAACTGTTAGCCTTAAACTGTCAAAAAAACCCATGAGAATTACTGAGTGTGAATAGTTTCAGGGTTGAATGTTTTGGGGTGCTTTTGTCTTTATTGACTTTATAAATTTATTATCTTGGAATAGATATAAAACAAAACTATGCTGTTTTGTGGCTGCGTCTGGATGTAGGCTCACTCTTTCTGGTGCAGGAGAAGTCTCTCAGAGTTGGGAAAATGGGCTAGTGTATGTGTATGTCAGTTACAGGAGGCCATACTGGGTATACCTTAGTAGAAATCTACTCTTTGTTAGTATATGAAAAAACTGTATTTCCTGTGGGGTTGGTTGGAGGTTTTTTTCCATCCTCATGGAGTAGCAGCTTCTGAACTCAAAGCTGAGTAAGAGAAGGCTCTCAAAATTAGATTCTCAATTACAATAAAAGATAGGACAATATAAATCTTTACAACATTAGGTGATGATTCATGATGACTAAGGAAGACAGAAAAGCCTGTATCTGTTAGAATGAGAAGTAGATTGATTGTTCACAACATAATGCTAGAAAAAAACCCCAACACACTGACCTCTGAATCAACACTGAGGCTATTTAGCAACAATACAGTTGTTAAATTCTCAAGTAGTTAAATAACAGAAACTTTGTTTTTCTATTTGGTGAAATCAAGGTTGTTATCTAAGGAAAAAATAAGTCAGAACTCAATTCTATGCTTCCTTGTTCCAGCCGATAACTTCATGTCTCAACATTGGGTCTTGATTGTTATAATCAAGGTTATTTTTTCTTTTTCTAGAGGAAATTGCTTTTCATCCTGGTATTAAACTGTCACTGATGTGCTACTTTAGCACCCCATAAAGGAAGTAAACATTTGTCTTGAAATAACTACTGAGGATCGTGAGTACCAGCTGGCTTTTCTGGGAGTTCCTCAGGAAAGAAAGGAAGCTTGAAAGAAATGAGATTATTTATTTATTTATATTTAACATGTAATGTGCTCATCAATAATTAGAGAAATGTAATGATCTGAGAACTTCACTACTTTCCCGTATTGCTGAAGCTGACAGGAATGCTAGGGATCTTAAAGTTATTTCCTTTTTATGGAAAAAAGAGCGTATAAACAAGTTATATTTAACTGTAAAGGAATGTGGAGTTTGAAACAGTTCTATAGACAACTTAGCAATAATACACAGAAACGAGAAGCCTGAGAGATGCTCAGCTGGCTGTGTTTGACTGTTTTGCCTTATTGACCACAATACGCTACCAAATGAATGATTCCATCCATTAGTGCTAAGTGGACAGCAGAGGGGTTTGGAGGAATGATGAATACCTCATGTCACCTATGGTTTCTGAATGTCTATGACCTCGTGTCCTTTTCTGGTAATAAACTGAAAGCAATTAGTTTCCCTGTCCCTTGTGTGTAGTCTCATTCCACAGCAAAAATGAGGGAACTCGTAGTCTACTATAAACCAAATGGAGCTGATCTGCCCCAAAAGCCAGGTAAGAGCACAAGTGAATAGCTGCTTTGAGTGGTGAGCTAAAGCCATGCACCAGCCTGCCTTCTAAAACTCACTAGGGTATGCGTTGTCCAAGAAAGGCCTGCAAGTTCCTCCAGTAGAGTGTGCATGGGTGTGAGACTGAGATGCAGCCCCCACCAGCAAACTATGGTTTTGGGGGACAATGCAGGGGAAACCAAAGCAGTTATCCATCAGGCACATCTTGGTCTCTGTCGCAGCAGGACCAAAGAGATCATTCCATAGCAGTAAGACTTGGGGCATAGGGACCTAAGTGTTTATTGGAGTTCTCTTTGGGGAGTTCAGATACAGTTATGTTTCAACTGTAATGGAAAAGTAGGAGCAGGCAGTGCTTGCTCTCCTTGTCACTATTAACAGGTATGAAATGCTAGACTAAGATATAAGTGCAGCACCTATAAGGCCATTGCTTGTAATTTGGGAGCCATCTTACAAAGCTATTTGTGGTTTTGGGAATTTAATCAGTCGGTGAAGCTATCTACAGATCTGTCAGACATGAGGTGGAGCAAGAGGAGCCTGTCTCTCAGGCAGCTGCATAGACTTAGTATGAAAACAAAATATTTTGAGCCAAGTGACAAGTGGAGACACATCTGTGGAGGGATTGTGCCAGTCAACAAAGAACTTTGCATGTACTAGGTTGTGTAGATGTATTTTGTTAGCAGAGAGTTTAGATTCTGATGGCTAAGAGTCAAATCTCATATCTTGCTAGAAAACAGAGACTGCCAGACACACAGAAAGATGGGATTTCATTACAAAGTTTGTCAGGCATCTGAAATGAGTACAGAGAGAGACACACAAATATTTGCAGTATGCAGAACATATCAACATGTCTAGCTGTCATGTTTTGGAGCACTGTCACCACCTGTTGTATTCCCCACTATTAGTTCCAGCATCTCTGGTGTGAAACCAAAGATATTTTAGGTCCAGTATTTCATCACTTGCTTTTGTTAGAAGTTATTCCCATGGAATACTTACTGGTGAAAGAGGCACTAATAGATAATGTTACTGGTAGGAGTTGAGTGACTATTCACAAGCTTGAGGCAATAGTTCTTGCTGTCGCTTTTCTCTATAATCTTTTGGGTAATTTCTCTTACACTACTGTATAAACCCCTTTGGTAGAAACATCTCTCTCTTTTAACTTAGATGATTTAAAAAACAAAACAAGCTACTTCCCTAGTGATTAACTAGAATCTGTTTTCATCTTAAAACATTGGAAGTTTATTAAGGTTGGTGTGTGTCCTGCAATGTGGTCTGATAGTATTGACTTTACAGCATTTTGCAGTCTATAGTAACCCAACTGGTTTTAATTTTAAGCTGAAATTTCACTGTATTAGAAACAAAAATGTAATGGACTCCCAAAGATATGCTAAGATAGATTCTACATGTAATATTATATATGAAGTATTTTTCTTCATAAATGACACCAATGACCCTATTAAATATTACTGTTGCATAAGGTATGTCATAATTTGGCCCTAGATTTGATTAACACACTGAGTATGTTATTCAGTGTGGGAAGGAACAACTATTTTCAAGGAGCACCTAGCACAATTTCACCTCAAGACCCTTCTCCAGTAGCATCATTAACAAATGATCACATGTTTTTTTCCAGTAACACAAGATTAACTGTTATGTGCTAACAAGAAAATGTGAGAATAGTGTGGGGTTTGGCCTTTTATGTTCTTTTGCTGTTGTTAAGAATTGTTTTCCAAAAATAGAATTCTGGATTACCTCTTAAGTCCGTGATGTTTAGAATTTCAAGGAGTTGTTTTAAGTTAGCATGATGTGTAGAAGTAGTTCAAGGCTAGGGCTTATGAAAGGTAAGAGATGTTTCCCATTTTTAGTTCTTTCTAATAAAACTGAAGACAATGCAAACATGCAGAATTAATTCTTGATGACTGTTTTTGCATTAGGTGTTTTGGGGGTGAAGGCTGATACCTTGGTTGCTTCAAAAGGAAAGTCAAAATATTCTGACAAGTTTGTCCTCTCTGTAACAAATGTGTGTACCTTGTTCATCCTGTTAATGTATATTTTCTGTCTGCTTCATGGGGATGTTTCTGGAATGTTTCCCAGTCTTCTCCTTCTGATATGGCTTTGGGTTGTCAGTAACAATTGGTTTAGATTCTATGTATGTATTTAAGTGTCGTCAGGAATACAAGTCATGTTTTGATTATGCCAAGCATTCGACTACAAGAAAAACCCCCGTATCTGAAATGGGAGGAAAAAAAAACCCAACCCAGGAAGCCCATGAAGACAGAATGACAGAAGTCCTTTTTGGGAGCCAGCTGTTGGCCAAATCCTGGAGCATAACAGTGAATTAGCAGGTCCACTTTCTGGTGAGTCTTGTGATACGAAGATACTGAGTTGCTTCCATACTTTGCCTGTGTATTTCAGCGTACTGCACTGTTACAGCTGACTTCTAGAAGTTTCCTATTACAATAGATTTGTAAAAGCTGAATTAATGACACACAAAGTGCTTTGGGTCTGAACTGTGTTCCTGTTTGTGCAGATGTAGAGGAGCTGCAAAGGCTCCGTGGTTCCAAAGCTCTGAGAGGCAGATGGGCATGTGTGTGTGCTCTCACACTGTGAGCAATAGCTGCACAATGTGTCATAATAACTGGAATTCTATAACAGAACCTTCCTGAGTGATGACTAACCTTGTCATTTCTAAATTCAGAATGGAGTCACGTATAGCAAACTGAGACTCAAAAAGGTTTGTGGCAGCAAGACTAAAGAACTAGCAAATGTAGGCAGAGAAGAGAAACATGTTGGCAGCAGATCAAATGTTGTATTCATTCCTGGATTTTGTGCTTCTCAAAATGCTGGAACAGGGAACAAGCTGGAGCTGGGAGGCAGCTCTGCGGTGTGGAAGTAGCTCCTGGTCTCGGGATTTGAGGTGAACTCTGTTTGAACAATTATTTTTTCTTAAATTCAGTGAGCATTGTTGATGACCTGTGATGGATCACTAAATATCTATAGGGAGGGGTGCTTGCTGTTTACTATTGTTAGCATCTTGTCATTCCTTTCCATAAACCTTTAAAAGCCAACTGTCATGTGCTGTGAGCCTATACAGCTTCCGGAATATTTTGAGTCTTCTGGTTTGAAGAAGAATCCTAAATTTTTTTACATTACTGTCAGGAGCATTGACCACAATCTGTACTGATCTGAAGTGCTGGGGCCTGGGCTGTGGGTCCTGAGTTGGAGTTGACCTATGGAGGAGTCACAACCCAGCTGTATGTTGTGTTCCCCAAGTGGTTTCAGGCCCCAGAGGCAGAACCTGGCCCAGCTGTGTGAGGCCCCAACTGCCCCCAGGTGATCATGGTTGGGGGGGTGGGTGAGGCTAGAGATAGATCAACCAGGAACTGACCAGTTTGGGAGAAGCAACAAGGAGCTGATCAGTTCAAAGAGAGTTCCTGTGGAAGAGAGTTCCTGTTGGGGGCACTTGCTGAGCTCTCCCTCAGTGATGTGTTCCCTTGGCTGATTTGAGATGAAGAAAAGCAAACAGGTAAAGAATAAAAGATGAAGTTATGCTGAGGGGATGTTGCTGAGTTTGGTGTTGGTCTGAGGAAGAAGAGAGCTGGCAGCACGTGAGTATAATAAAGTAGACCAAAGTGGTCATTATCAGGACAACAAGTGCATAGATTCAGAAACAGGTTGATATTTCTGCTTTTTTTTTTTCCTGTTTTTTTCTTCCCAAATAACTCGGTGGAAAGTGTAAAAACATCTAGTTAGAATGCTGATTTCTGTTCTCACAAGTGATGCTTTCTTAAATTATTATATTTATGATGACTCTAAGGGCTTTTGTTCGTGTAGTGAATAAATAGAGCAGTAAATATTTAAAAGGTAGTTAGCTTTTTCCATCTATGGAGGCTGCCCAAGCCTATCTTGTTGGGTACTCAACTATGCAGCTTTACATTGGTTAGTGTATTAAATGGGCTGTATTAAATTGCAGCCTGCTCAGCAATTCAGTAGACATCATGTTTGCTACCCTGAGTTGGAAAGCACTTCAAGATGAATGCTGGTTGGAGTTTTATTCCTTTGTGTGTAAAAATAATGTGCAGAGGGAAGAATCCATTACTTTGAGCCTAAAATTTTCAAAGTCAACATACTTATGAAACAAGTAATTTAGAGGCAACGAACTTTTAATATCTTATTCAAGGAATGCTTTTGATATTCACTATTTGAATAGAAACTTGTAGTAATACATTTAATTTGACAGATGAACAATGATCTGGTAACAAAATTATGATAAAAAAACTTGAAGTAAGGTATTTCAATAGTTGAAAGCAAAAACAACAAAACAAAACAAACTACCACCAAAAAAACCATCCCCTAAAAGTACAAAATCAACTACAAGTTTTAAAAACCTTTTTTGCTGCTTAGAATTATTTGTTTTCTGGATAAAGGCAATCTTGTGGATGTAGCAGTTCTTAATATTTATGATTTTAAAGATGTTTAATGAAAATGTCTCCAGGAGCTGAAAAAAGTCACTAATTACAATGAAAATGTTTGCATTAAGCAGATCCAAAACACTTAAGAGCAATTTTGGCAATAATTCTATGGAATGAGTCAGAAGGCCTACTACAAAATGGAATATTTCTGTATCTGTATACACTAGTAATACTTGAAGAACCCAGCTTAACATATTGGATCATGGATAAATTCTTCTTAGACTACATTTCATAAGTGTGCTACTCTCCAAAAACATTTTGTTATTTCTTGGAGTAGTTTTATTATTGCCAGGGTGGTTGAGAGTTTTAAATGAGACTTGAATGTGTAAGAACTTCCAACAAGAACAACAAATCTTTTCCTTGATTAGAACACCAGAAACTTCAGAGTTGAAAAAAAACAACTCCTAAAGGTCTAATGCATATTAATTTGGAAGGAGTGATTTCAGGTGTTTGTTTTACACAATTAGTTCTTTCTACGAAGTTTTTTGAGATAGGGTTAGCAAGCAGTAATAAGATGCTTGAACAATATTTCCAAACATTGATTATAAATTTGATCTTGACACAGTTGCCCAAGCTTGATGGAAGGACTCATCCAGTTCCTTCTTTCTTTGGAAGATGATGGTTAGAATATTAAAAAGAAAATGATGAATTTCTGTAGTACATTCTGAGCTGAGCCATGATGTCTCTTGTGCTTTCTGTCTAGATGATTGCTGTCTTATATTTCTACATCCTGAATATCCTGCTCAATTTTCATCTCTGAGCTTTCTCCAAAGGCCAATTAGGCTGCTTAGAGTATAAGAACAGCATAGGTGCAAAGGATCCATAGGTGTCATCTCATCCAACCCTTGTCCAGAAGGGGCAAATTAAATCCAAGTGTCCAGGTGATTATGAAGCAGTGCAGCACTGTGGGCCACTGGAACAATTCCCATAGTCCTGTTCAGGTGCAAGGAGATCTCAGGAAAGAACATCAGGGAGACAGCTGTGGAAAGCATAGATTTAGATTGGGTTAGGTTGGAAGGGACCTCAAAGATCATGCAATTCCAACCCCTATTCCATGAGGAGGGGCACCCCCCACTAGACCAGGTTGCTCAAGGCCCCATCCAGCCTGGCCTTAAACACTTCCAGGGATGGGGCATCCACAACCTCCTTGGGCAACCTGTGACAGTGTCTCACCACCCTTACTGTGAAGAATTTCTTCCTCACATCTAGTCTAAACCTGCCCTCCTCCAGCTTGACCCCATTACCCCTTATCCTATCACTACAAGCCCTTGCAAACAGCCCCTCCCCAGCTTTCCTGTAGGTCCCCTTCAAACACTGGAAGGCCACTCTAAGGTCTCCCTGGAACCTCCTCTTCTCCAGGCTGAATGTTGTGCATTTCTGACTGGCTGTTCTGCAACTTATTGCTGCTTAGTGTCTTCTATGAGCTTTCACCAATCATCTGTTACCGGTTCTTGGTTATCAGTTACAACTTTTGCATACAAATTACTGTTGTGTGCCTTGAACACAACTTGTAAGATATGTGCTAGTTCTCAGTACACAAACAGGTTTCCTTGTGATTATTTATTATACTGGGTGACAAAGTTGTAGCAATATCCACCTTGCCACTGAAGTGACCTTGACACACCAGTGTGGGGGATTTCTGGCATTGCTGGAAAGAAATGGAGCATAGGCATGCACCTAAGGTTTAAAATAAAACATTTTGCAGTGCAAACAAGCAGAAGTGAAAAAGTATTTGCATTTCTTGGTGGAAGAGACTTTATTGTCACGGTACCTTCCACTATTTTGCATTTCTTACTATGGGAATTTGGTCTCACTACATTTGTTGATGCTATCTTGTATCTGACGCTTGTCAAACATTTTTTGTAGGCTTCTGTTCAACTCTGTTCTGTCATGTTAATGTGTGTGTGTGTCTATGCAGCTTTTCTCTGTATCAGTGTAAAAGATTAGTTTAATTAGATTAGGAAAGCTGGGCTCTTGCTTGTAAAACTTACTGGTTCAAGCACATCAGCAGTAATTAGATCTTTCTAGGGGAATATTTTGGAGGTTATGTTGTGCTGCAAGCCTTTGAAAACCTTAGTGTTTGTGCTTGTTTGTGAAAACTGAAAGATTTGATTGTTCTTTAATCCCCCACTTGTAACTGGTTTTGATGCAAGCAAAGTACTTACTCTTGTAATTTTTGTCATTTTCTACTTGCCTTTGATGTTTCCTGCTGATTATGGCTATCTTCCATATGGAGAAACAGTGATGTATGTACAGAATTTCAGATTTAAACATGCTTAATTTGCCACTTAAAAGTAATAAAAAAAGATGGACATGAAAGAGAACATGAAAATAAGCAAACCCAAAGTATTTCCTCTAGCATAACCCCCCCCATCTGCACTGTGTAAGACCTAACTGTCTTACAGTTGCTACAGCTTCAACTTCATCAACTTTTCTTGTTTTGCATTGCTTGCAGAAAGGTCCTCTAATGGCGTAAACATGTATTCTATTACAATGCTAAATTGGGATAAATGAGATTTTACAGGTAAGTAAATTTGCTTGAAGTCAACTATGAAGCAACCATTTTTGAACATCTGGACATGCATATCATTTTTAAAACTAGTGTTTTCTTTTACTCAGTTATAACTTAGTAAGATAACATTGATTTGTTCCCATATCCATTGATTGACCTTAAAATTACTGAATAATCTGTTGTTTATTTCATGTTTTTATGTTGGCAGATTGTACATATAGCCAGAGGGTAAGGAACTACTTATTAGCTCCTTAATAGAGTAAGGCACTGGAGTCACCTTCAGAGGTTAAAGTCCCAGCTCCTATTGCATTGAATTCAATATTGCTCATCTCTTGGAGCTTATCAGCACCTCAAGAAGCCCGTCATGAAGCTCTTGAAAAAACTGTACAGGTGTGTTCAGAGCTGCAACCCTTATTGATGTTCAGAATTCAGATTGTGGCCCTTTTGTTCTGTAGTGAATCATTTTCAGTAGCTTCTCCATCTAGATTGCAGTTGGTGAAATGTGAAAAAAACCCAGATGTTACAACACTTCAAGCATGTTCTGGAGGTCAGATGATAAAAAAATACCAATTGTATGGTGCTAAATAGCTTAGGGGGAAATGGTTTTGTGGCAGCAATGCACAGTATCAGCATGGGTAACAATGCAAAATTTAAGAATACAATAGTTTTAGGTTTTGTATGGAGGTTTGAATGTGCATGAGAAGCCACCAGCTGTGAGCTTTCTCTTCCTGTTTCTCTGTGTGCAAATTAGGTACAGCAATATTTTGGTATCTTTGAGAGATCTAATATCTAAGGAAAAGCATGAAGTAGAGCAGGGCATTATAGCCATCCTACATGTCTCAAGAGTAGTTCTAACAGTATGCCTTTCATTGGAATTTGCAGAAGCCTTTTTAAATTTTTTTTTTCCACTCAGTCCAGTGTTCAACACCTCTTTTTCATAAAATCAACCGAGTTGCAGACGTTATAGGATGGAACAATATGTTAGCAACAGCCCAGTGGCTGCTAAGCTCTGCAGAAAAGGTGGTGATCTGAACAGATCAAGCTGGCTTGACTGAAAGCATGCTAAAGAGAAAGCCATTGCCATAACAGCAACCAGGCTGCAGAGCTGTTTGTGTGTGCCTAGCATAATTTGGAAATTAGTGTGTATTTTGCACATATTTTAGGGGTTCGTGTTGATAATTGGAAAAGTGACATGGGAAAAGTAAGTGAAGATTATGTTGAGTTTCAATAACGGATGTTAAAAACACAGCACTGAAAACTCACGGCCGGAGTTCTTGGCTTGGCTTCATTACTAGGGCAGTAATGGTTTATGTTCTAAGGAGCATAAGGTGTAAACGACCAGTAATGTCAATCATAACTGTAATCAAAATATTCCAACTGGCTATGTTGTTCTGATTTATAAAAACCCCAAACCCGAACAAGCCCCAACCCCCCCTCTTCTGTTCCATGATTTGGCCTTTTCCCCCGCATGTTTTTTTCTGCTGAACTATACCAAAGAGATTTCAAATCCAAAATGCTGGGTCAAAAACAATATCTTATGTTTGTATGGAATTGCAAAGTGAAGAGTTAAAGCTTCCAACTGGAGCTTGAAAGGCTTTGTCTGGCTGTTTGCTGAATCTGTATCCTGGCTGTTTTGGCTTCTAAAAATGCTACTTTAATAATCAGCTTGTCAGAAAATTTCACACTAGCCAGATAAAATGGCACTTGATGGCCTGGGCTTGAACCCAGTCAAGGTTGCATTGAGCAAAAGAGAAATTCAGTCCTAATTCCCAAAATCACTTCTTACAACTGCGTCCTTGTGCCAATATGGATCACAACTAAATGCTGGAGAAATCTTAATCATAAACTCAAGCTGATAGAGTGGTCAGGAATCCAGGCTTCCCACAGCAACTATTTTCCATCTTTTTTGTTAATTTTATAATCTAGTAACAGAATGAATTTGTTTTTTCTGATCACATTTTTGATTTTTCCACCCAGATGAAAAGCTAACTTGCCATTGTTTCCTCCAATTTCCAACTGGTTGCTGCTTTTTTAGTCACTTGTTTTGATTATAGTCTCTTGCTCCATCTACTTCAGATAGTTCAATATGAAGAACAAGTGGGCCAGCTGGTATTTTGTACTCACCACCTGGTGTAGAATAAAGGCAAAGCTGCTATGGCACAAAACACCCCAATCCTGGAGCTGTGTTGTATCTAGTTTGGCAGTTGATCAGTGGTGAGCTATGTTCCCTAGAAAACAAATCAGTTGTGGGTAGTGGTACGGGAGGCACGTGCAATGAATCCTGCACAGTGTAACCAGGGTTCCTGTTGGCCGGGATAAAATGAGAGAGAGGAATAATTTAAAAACAGACTAACAATGCAAATGAAAATTATGATTGGGAAAGCTGTGACTATTTGTTTATATTGACAGTGATGATGGAGGAATAAGGCTATTGCCAGACCTTCAGCAGCTATAATTCTGTTGAAGCTGAAAATTCAGTGTTTGATTGACCAGCACAAGCTGGACAAATGTTTTGATTTTATTCTTTCAGGATAAAAATCATTTAATGCTTATATGATTTGTATTATCAAGGTTGCCCTCAGTCCAGATTCTCTCCAGTTTTCAGAGTGCTAAACAATCCCGTAACGAATGCTGAAAATAAAACCCAACATGAAAACAAAGTATATGAATAAATAATCTTGTATAATAAATGTATAAAGCCAAGACTGTATTATATTGTTATTAAGAAGTGAGTTGAATGTTAATAGTGTAAAACTAATGTGGAAAAGGTTGCTTTATAATAAAACTATGGCTTGGAAAAATCTCGATTAAAATGTCCAGGGAATCAGTACAATCTGCATTATTTTCAGTATTAGTATTTACAGTTTTGCATGTATGGATTTTTTTCTTTGGGTAACTTCCTCATCTGTGTTATTCTGTTTGTGGGTATTTATATTCTATTTAAAGTAACCAACAAATAGTAACTCTAACCTACTGGACTGTATTAACTAACTTATCTTCCTTTATGTTTTTCCAGATAGAAACCTCAATTTTTAGTTTAAACATACATGGAAGCTGAAACATGACCTTTACTAACAAGATTTCCTGTCTTAGCTCTTAATTGTGAGGATGAATTTCTCACAAAAGACAAATAAATTTTTTGCACAGTATCTTTTAAAAAACTTTAGTCTGTGATGTGAATTTTCCTTTACTTGGTGCTTAGAAGCACATGAATACATATGACAGCACAAAGTCTAGTAAAAGACATTTCAAAGGGAACAATGAAGTAGATTTAAATGAAAGGGTAACCTCCAATAGCATTAGACTTCTTTTAAATTACACATATAGTGGATATTTATTCTAAAGCATAAAACCTCAAGCTTGGAAATAATCTTGGATATGAAGCCAGGTTTTAGAGTCACTGTAGGTCAAATGGGTATTTTAGCGTTCAGTCACAATTTTTTAGTAATGATGTGAAGAATTAAAAGGTTAATTGCATAAGGCCTTTTTTTGGTAATTCTGTTTAAGTGGGTTGTTGAAGGTGAGTCATAAAATGGTTCAATACCTCTTAAAGAGAAAATCTGAGAAACAGGAATTAGATTATGGAATCCTGAGATAGTTCATATATGAAGTTTTATATAATTTCAGGATTTATCTGCTATTTCTCTCACAGTGTCAGTGAATGAGGTCATTTGTGCAGGAGTCAAAATGTTTGAAAGTAGCCCTGCTAATGCATGATAGATACATGCTCTTCTTTGGGGTTTTCAGAAAGGTGTTTCAAGGGTAGGATCATGGCATAGGATAATTTGGAATTCTATCCTCTTTGTATCCCACAGCACTGCAGGATTTGGAGATGGATTGTAACAGTCCTGGATAAGTGGGTTACTTCAACCTGAGCTATTGGTTCACTTGGACAGTGACCCAATGATTGTGTTTCTTGTAGTGCCATTTACGTGAGACCTTTGCTGGGATTGTGATGTTTAGATTCCTGCCCTTGCAGCTTTGCTCTTCTGTCATTCTTTTCCTATCCTGTTTTGTACTTTTGGGCATTCTTCATTTGTTTAGTGTGAGATAAGCGTGGCTGAGTCACCTGGGACTGCTGCTGTGGAGTGTAACCAGGAGCTGCTGACCCCAGAATGCTCTCAAGCCATGTTTTCAGGAGTTGTGTGCTACACAAGCCTGGCAGATTTGAGTGGCTGGCAGGACGAGATATGGGGGGTTTGTTGTTGTTGTTCTTAGCACCAAGGTGAATTGTAAAACTTGCCATCAGAAAGAGAAGCTTTATTTTCTGTCTTTGTTCTTTTGTTTCCGTGTGTTTGTGTGTTGATTAAAGGCAGCATAGTTGCACTTTAAAAACAGTGTTTCTAGGCAGGACACTAGGAAGTCCAAACAACCAACCAACTCACAAAATTTATGAACTAAATAGTAAATTTTCCACTTCGAAAGCTTTGCATAAAGGATTTTCAAATCTTTCATTTGTTGGTTTTCCATACCTTTTATACAGTATGCAGAGTAGATATTGAAGAGTACTGTTAAAAATACTACTACACGGTCATCCAGATCAATATATATATGTATGTACACGCAGGGAAGATTCAAAGTTTTCCCCAGTACTTTGATTTCAATCACCATATCCCTTGAAGACATCCGTAAGAGGGGTGTGCGTGGGGGGAATCATGTCAAAGACCACAAAATATTCATGTTAATAAAAATATTGCTTATTTACAAAATACTTCTAGTTCTTGGTATTTACTGTAGGCTTTAACTTAGACTGAAATACTTGAAACATGCTTATAAAGCTCAGACTGCTATATAACCTTGTGTGTATTATAAATCTTTATGAACTAGTAAATGGAGGCCAGAAGGCTGACTTGCCAAGGTCATAGCCCCTAAGTAAGGCAGAAACAAAATCCAGGTTTTCTGGTTCCTGCTTAAGCACTAGATATTTCCTTTCTGTAGTCCAAAGAATTCTTTAATGTTAGTGTGTTGACATAATGGGGCTCTAGCAGCCTAAGCTGTACGTTGAACATTTTTAAACTTCTGATATGTTACTGAAAACTTTTCAACATCGGGATGGGGAACTCTATATTGTGAATAGATGAAGACATGAGCCTCTGATGCCAGCACATGCTCAATGTTATTTTACTTCTATTGCTCTGTCCGTGAAGGAAAAATTATTTTAAGTTACTTATGCTTCAAAACAAGGCAGTTCTGTTCTGACACACCGAGTGACACGAACCATCCACAGTTGAGATACTGAAATGTTTCACACTGTGGCAATGGCATTGTGTGTTTTATGTGCAATAATCAAAGGAGTTATTAATAAGCTTTGAATGCTTTTTTTTTTTCCAAAGCTGCCAAGAATTTCAGATTAGCTTCATCTTCCAAGACAATATAAGGTAACAAATAATTTTTCAATGTAAGAAGGCTTCATTTAGGGTCATAAGTATATAGTGCCCCATCCTTCTGATTGGGTTCCATACCAAGGAACTAGTAAAATACTGAAAACTGTAAAAATTTATTTTAGGTTATGAAGATGATGGCCTTTATCCAAAGGATTGCATTGTCCCAAAGTATGGCCTTGCTAGCTCTTGTCCAAGACAAGTATTCACTTCTGAGCCTACTGCTTTGAAAACTGCATTTAATACACTTCAATAGCTGACCTAGAAACCTCTGTTTGAATTTGTTTTTCTGGGCACCATCTCTGTTTACTTCTCAAATACCTTTTTGGGGTGAGGAAATGGATATGGCTTTTTTCTGAATGCAAAAATGTTATTCAAGAGGAACTTTTGGTTTGGATCTATGTTCAAGTAATCTCTAAATGTAAGGAACTTGCAAAGTTTTTTGTGTGTGTACTGAGTTTGTGTTTTTATGAAGAGTACATCTTCATCATGTTTATACCAGAACCTGGAAATTACTCTTATATGAAAACAATGTTTCTAGACTGTCTTAATACTTGATGGTAAAGAGTAGCTATGATTGTGCCCCTTTAACTTGTTCTAGATTGTTGTGGTTTTTTAACAACTGCTGGTGTAGGCAGCCATGAATTAGGAATTATGTCTTGAAAAAAGAAAACCCTAAATTTCCTCTAATGTAGAATCTTTCAAAATTGCCTGATGTCAGTTTCTGGCTGAAAAACAACAACAATATAAACCAATATAAAGTTAAAGAAATGCTGTTTCATTTTTTTTTGTACTGTGGGGAAGATAATGGATTATACAAGTTGACTCTCCAATCTCTCCTGTAACCGTGGCCAAAACTTACTACGCCTTGCTTTGGAAGGAACACCCTCAAGCCTGAAAGGATCCTGTCCTGTGGCCTCCTTAGCCTTTCAGATATTCCACAAGCATTTAAATTACTGAGAATTTCTGACTAACTCAGTACTTCCTTACAGAAGCCTATATGGCCTGGAAACAGAATGAACTGTGTTGGGTATCATCTGCTATGTGCAAACCATATTGATTACAGACCTTAAATGAAGAAGAAAATGCTCGTGTGTTAGGTAGCTTTTGTGCACTAAAACCACATAGTAACAGGCCTTGTTTGGAATTTTTTCCTCTCCTTTTGTCTAGTATTTACTTAAATGCTGAGTGTGAGTGAGAAAAAGCTACAGAAGGTTGTATGTGGATGTGAACTATGCGAGAGAAAGGTAAAGCAATAGTTAATACTATATAGTTGATGGAATGTATGGCACAGTAAGTAGCAGAGGGAATATAATGTGGAATTCTTTCTTGGTTGTTTCTGATGTATGATATTAATCTAATATAGAAGAACCTAATTTAATTTATGATGCTTTTAGTGGAACTACTTTTTGTTTTCTTCATAAGCTATGACTTAAAGTTCTTTAACACATTTAAGATGTTTCCAGCAGTGGCAAAGGTGCATGATCCCTTCTGGATGTTAGTCAATTAGCTTTCGGCTGCTTCCCAGCCTGATTCACCTACCTGAGCAACAGCATATTAGGAACTAGAATAAGGAGCAGGTAAATTCCATACCATCCATTATTAGAATTAAACTGACAGAATAAACTAATTCCCAATTTCAAGGGCAATTGCAGTTCTGTCTTTGAATCTAAGCAAGAGAGAAAAAAGATGGCATATTAAGCTTCATTCACAATCTTCTATATAATTACTGTGAATGGGAGCCACATTCGAAGTGGAAGGAATCCTATTTAAGTTCTTTGCTGCTCTTTTTGTGTCCTGTGTGGTGAGTTGTGGTATGCCAGGTGACAGTGACATGAACTCCTTCACACACAGTCACCTTCCTTATTACCACATCTCAAAATGGGAATGGATTTGTGAGTAAAGATGAACAGACTGCTAATATTCATGTTTTTATTCTGGCTGAGGGAAATATAGCTTCTGCTGCTAGACTTTCTAATCCATCTGATGTTTCATAGCAAGTAGTAGCCTTTAGCGGTGTCTTAGAGCTGATGGCTATTTTATTTATGTTGTTTAACTATTTTAAGAGCAGCTAATGCTTATTTCAATAAGCATAACATTTAAAAACAAAGGTACAGATAAAAACCTAGTTTGCTCAGCCTAACACACTCTTCACAAAGGAAACTAAGCCTTGTTTTCTTAGTTAACAAAAATAATGAATGTGAAAATATCATTTAAAAAAATTCAGTGTTTAATCGATATATAATTTTCCTCTTGAAATAGAAGTAGAAAATGCCAATATTTTTACGAAATTTGTGGCATTAAACATCTGGTGTATCAGATAAAGTTAGTGTGCAAAGCATAGTCTGATTCAGCATCAACTCTATCTGCTCGTCTTCCCTGTGCTGCTCTTACCTTGCTATCGTTTGTTCTGACCGCAGTTTTGCCGACATCTGCGTGTGCATTTTAACATCTCAGGGATTCAGTGTTAAAGCTCCTCAAACGCCCCGTGTGCGGGAGACCCGTGCGCCTGCCCTGGCCCGGCAGCCGAGGGGAGCGGCGGGCCCCGGGGAGCTGCAGCCACACGAGGGCACCGCGACACCGCGGAGCCTCCGGTCCCCTCCCGCCTGGCCAGGAGGTGCCTTGTTCCTGCAGCGGTTACCGGCAGCGTAACGAAGCGCTCTGGAACAGCATGGCAATATCGACATCTGTCATATTAAAGCTACGTTCTATTTCTAGCATCTAATAAAAATCTGGTTCAAATTCCTTAGGATTGACAGGGTTCTGAAGTGGTAGCTTTATATCCTTTTTAGGTAATGGGCTGAGGTACTTTATTTAACTTGGGGTATGTCATTGCTTCCCAAATGATTGCATCAGTGACTTGAAAATCAGGCAGAGTTGGAGTTTAGCATGTTTAAAATGCATACATCAGCTTGATCATGGGACTGAGTTAAGGGATGTGGTGCATGTGCTTGAGAACTTCTCTTGGAGCTGTTCAGGGAGCCTTGTGACTTAAACGATAAGATTCAAGGCTTGATTCCTTTGAAGCAATGAAAATTACTCATTTCCTCTCCACCCTTCTACTTACTGCTGGTGCTGGTGGAGACTTTGTTGTGTTGTGCAGGTAGCTCTGCAGTGTGAGGTTCTGTGATGGTCTTTCGCTTGAATCAGAGTACAGTATGTTCGGATTCCCAAAATGGGTCTTATTTTTGCCCATAAACTTACAGATTTTGGGAGTTCAGCCAGCTGCCCAGGCCGTGCTACAGTTCCCATCAGGCCTCTAGACAACTGACTATGCATGCAAAAAGTATGAGCATTTGGGAGCCACCAGCTTTACTGCAGATGTGCAAGCCACATGGACAACACCAGTGCAACAAGTCCCATGTTTCTCAGACATGTCACACTTGGTGCATAGTGAGTGCACATGCGGAACTGCCCAGGAAGTCCCTGACAAGGAATTTGGTGACATTATGTGTACCACACCACACAACGTATCTTGAAATTAACTTGTGCTTGCATGTTTTGTGAAGAAGGTATCAGAAGTTCAAAATTGTCTAGAGAACTGATTTTCTTTCACTTTGCTGTTGTCCACCCTGCCTTTCCATGGCTCCCAGAAATCAGCTCTCTTCTAGACTGCAAGTGGAATTGAAGATACTACTGCAAGGTGGAGGTAGTGGTGGAGCCAGTGAGGGTAATGATGGTGGGCTCAAGAGAGAAGGCAGCTACAGAATTGCTTAGGTGATAGCACTGTGTGAGTGCAAATATACCCTGAACATCTCTTTAGTAAATGTTCTTTCATACTAAGAGAAAAAAAGGAAAACACTTTTTTTCCTCCTTGAAAAAAATAGATGAAATAAATATTTATGTATTAGTTTCCAAACTGATGTAAAAATATTCTAAATAGAGTGAACTACTTACTTTTTAAGAGAAATGACTATATTATTGCAGAAGCAGCAGGCGAGATTTAAATCCTTGCTGAGTCGACAGCACACCTCTGATAATAATCTTGGTTGTAAGGAGTTTTACCTATATGGAAATGTTTGTAGTTTCTAATACTTCAGGAAATATTATGCATAAAAACTGTCCAGCTTTAGCTTCATAAAAGCAACTTACTTGCTTAAATCAGTATAAATACCAATGAGAAACACTTTATAGATGCAGATTATTCCATAATCCGTTCTTTTTGTGCAGTTTTGTGATACCTGCTGTGCTGACCTCTGCTAACTCTGTAGTAAGAGATGAGCAGTGACTCATTTGCCAGGAGCCAGAAGCTGCAGTAGATGTGTGAAGGAAAACCAGCAGAGTCAAGGCTCTGCTTCATTGTGGCATGTCTGGCGAGTGTGTGATCATCTTTTTAAGAGCTGTTTTAACTGGAATGCAAGCAAGCGTGCCTCTTAGGTTTTTATAATAATGAAAGAAATGTATTTCAAGCATAGGCTTGACTTGTGGCTTATCTTTTTTTTTTTTCTTTTTTCTGCTGGGGTGTCTGGTTCACTTGTGCTTTTCAGGGACATCCTGTTGTGAGGGATTAGCAGCGAAGCACGGAATATGCTGACTGCCATGGATGACACTGTTCAAAGGGTCTTGGGGAATTTTTTCAGCATTTCCTAGAATTGGAAGTTAATTGCAGCTAAGCATTAGTAACTTAAAAAAATAAGAGAAAATACCACCAGCTATGGTATTTGCATTACCTGTGATCACATTTCTTCAGTATCCAACAGCTTCCACTGAGGTGAGGTGTGTGTGCCTCTCCATATGTCCTTCTGTGTAGCTGGGAACATGCTTGCCAGTAAACTAGAACAGGAAAGAAGTCTTTCTTTGGAATGATGTAGCCTGGCTGCCGAGGAAAGTTAGGTTCCAACAAAAGTATTTTCACTGCTCAAATGAGCTAAGGATGTGTACCTTTAGTCTGTGGAGGAGACTTCAGAGTTCTCAGAGTACTTTGTCTTCCTAAGCAGGGTAATTTCTGGCCTGAACCAGCTGTTCTTGCTCAAGAGCTGATCTCTTGTAGACTAACAGTGGATTGAGGGTGTTTGCCTCAGAATAGATGGTGATGAGTGTCAGGGACATGCCTGGAGCTGCCTGTGCTCTTGCCTTCTCAAGAGGATAAAGGAGGGACACGGTTTGGGCTCCTGCAGCTATCGCTGCTGTTGGCTTGGAGAAGTGGCTGTGGCTTTGTCCCTTACTCTATCTGTCAGTGATAGGGGTTTAAGTGATCTTCCTCTATTCCCAGAAAGGAGAGGTTCATTTCAGGAACCAGACAGACTTACACACACCTTCCCAAACTTTTGGTTTGTGTATGTTTGGGAGGGGTGGGAGAACAGTATTTTCTAATCTCTTCTGAAGCAGCATAAAGCAGCCACTTAAAGGGGTGACAGCTGAGTTGCTCTGTGCATTTTCAAACCTCATGTCACTTGTCACTGAGACTTCTCATGTTGGATACTGCTATATAAGGACCACTCAACTGAGCTTTGAGTTTAGTCATTTAAGTGGTTCAATCTTAAGGCTTGGTCAAAAGGGTTTTGGTATAAAAATGAAATTTCTTGTGTAAATAATTCACTATAAGGTGAGAGAATAACTTGATTGCTTTTTCAGAGAAAGGCCAGGAGAGGGGAAGGTTAACTGAGGTCTTGCATCTTTTCTTGGCCAGATTTCTCTTCTCAGGGAAATGCTCTGGAGTGTCAAGTGTTTGCTTGTGAGGGTGGGCAGTAGGAAGTGTCTGTCTTGCTGGTTTGAAAAGGGGGACATTTCACTGGTTTGGGCAACACCGGCTATTAAGTTGGGCAGGAATCCCCTGCGTTATTATATATTTCAGTGATCAAAACATGAAGCCAATGTTGCCAGAAATGAACAGGTATTTCAGGTGTACTACTACACCCTGGAATGCCATGTCCATATCTTATGGTGAACACCTCACAGTGGTGTTTTTCCTATAAGCCCTTCACTTAAAATCCTAAATTTCTGTTTGTAGAAGGAAAAAAAAGCTGAGAATATGTTTTGATCACAACCTGAGGACTTGAGTCCTCAGCCTTGCCAGCTCTTTGGAGGGGTTGTGTGAGGGTTTCTTGGCCATGCTGGCTGTGATCCTTGTGGAACTGTGAAATGGAAAACTTCTCCCTATGAGCAAGCATGGAGCCTGACTCCATAGTCATGGTCCAAGAGTTTGATGTAGGTGAAGAACAAATTATCTGTGTTGCCAAGTGTCATGATTTTTTCATATATATGTGGTGTACTACAGGGAGAACCTTCCCCTTAATGGGCCAAGTGACCTTAACACCTTCTTGTGTGTCTCCCAGGAGTCATGATTTTCTAAACTATCTCTAAATGCTATCATTTTCAGCATGTGCTGCATTTTTTTTTTTTTTGGTGCTTTTTTGATACATTTTAGGCAAAAATGTTCTGAGCCTCACAGTCCATCAGGGCAGGACGGAACGACCAGGTGAAGGCAGCCTTGGCTGTTCATCTTGGTACCGGATCTTCGAGCGGGGAGCACAGAACGGGGCAGCAGCGCGGTGTAGCCGAGGCGGGGAGCCCCCCGGGGCTCTGCGCCCCCCTTCCCCGGGCTCCGCCGATGCCCGCCCCGCTGCCGCCGCCAGGGGGTACTCGGGGCGTGCGGACGCGGGAACAAAAGGCGGCGAAAGCGGAGCCGGCCGCGGGCAGCGCCGGGTCCCGTCCTGCCGCCCGCACCTTCCCTCCCGTAACCCCAACCGGGCGGAGGCCGAGCGGGCCCCGCCGCCGGGCTCCGCGGCG
>VYZX01006505.1:187776-197902 GCA_013401335.1 Brachypteracias leptosomus
GGAGGCAGCGCCTGAGGAGCCTGCAGCGGGGTGGCTTTGAATTGCCGGTCGCCTCCTCCGCGAGTTACCTGCCCGGCCCAGGTGGGGCGATGCGGAGCGGAGGAGGCTGCTTTGGAGGTTGCTTGCCGCTTCTGATGGATGTTTTGTGTGTGTTTATCTGCGCTCCCGGTTTCTCTTTCATCTGAGGACGCATCTGGCTCGAGCTCTGTTAAACTCTCTGCCTCCTGGTACTGTTCGCAGATAACAGAAAGAAACCTGAGCCCGAAAGGCAATTCCCCACCTTCTGCCACCTAACGTAACCTCTTCAGGCGCCTTTGAAGGTTTGCTGGTGCTCCGGCGATGATGGCAGTGGTGGGTTCCCTTGGGCTGTACTAACAGCCTCTTGTTTTCTTTTCCCTTTTTTTCTTAGAGGCATTTCATCTTTAAGGGCCGGCTGCTTGCGCACACTTTTATACCCACTGAAGGGATCAAGAAACCATGTTGTCTGGTGGAAGGAGTGCGTTTCTGTGCCTTGGAATGATCTGGAGCTTTTGGAGCTCCCTGAGTTGGATGCCTGTTGGAGGATGCCCGCATAAATGTACATGTATTGCTTCCAACGTGGATTGTCACGGACTGGGACTCAGAACTGTACCGAGGGATATTCCCAGGAATGCAGAGAGACTGTAAGTAAAAACCGTTAAGGGCTCCTCAAGTAGTTGTTAGAAGCACCTGGGATGAGTTTCTCCACACCTGCCTATCAGTGCGGAGTGCATACTAACAGCAGCTTCAGTAATCAACGGGGATTAATGTTTTCAGGAGGGAAGGGGAGGAGCTTTTCCGAAGTTCCAGCTATGCTGCTGCTGTTCTTGCTTTAAAAAACAACCACTTCGAGAGTTCCACGTTTTTCCAGTTAGTATCTGATTGCGTTTTGCAGGGACTTGCTTGTAATGGAGTTTAGAGCTGTACCTGGAGTGCTCCCCGCAGTCATCAGTGTTAATGCAAACACCGGTTTAATATGCAATTAGAAACCCAGGTGTTTTCACCTGGTGACTGGCACCAGGTGCTCCTTATTTTCTCAGCACAGTGACTTCATCACGATGGAAAAATCGACTACTGCTATAAACTAATTCGAATGGATAAGAAGTCACATTAAAGCAGCCTCTAATTTCTGTCTTAAAATGCGGTGGGGAAGCTGGTTATTTAGTTTTCAGTCTACTTCAGAGGTTATGGCAGTGGTGTGATTTGAGGTGCTTCCAGAACGTAATGAGTGTGTTCATAGTAAGTAAGTTTAGTTGACTCTCTTACTTAGTAAGTTTCTAAAGAGAAAGTTGAAAGCGAGCTTGAGCTCTCTGATACAGTTCTGGCACTCTCTTGTGCAGAGGACGGCATCTCTGATGTTGCTTAATGCATAGCATATGGCACATTTCAGAAAGTGCCCTGTGCTAGATATGAAGATGTCCAGAGTGGAATGTTAAACAGAGCTCCAGCGCAGCTCTGCACTGAGCTCCACAGATTATCACAGGAAAGGGCACTTAGTTGTGTCTTGTGAGGATTGGCTGATAACTTAAAATGGTTTTGGACTTGTAAGCAAATGCTGTAGATTGTGTGGCCTGACTTCCTACTTTGTATCCCTCTGGGTCATGGAGTTGGAAACTTCAAACTCTCAGGCAATTTTTTCTCCAAGAAAGCAAGGTAGATGAGGTTACTAAGCAAATAGTTTCTATGTATAGAGTCTTCTTCAAGGTTAAGTTCTGTCCCAGAATGCAATTTTGTAGTATCCTTGAATATTTCTAGATGTATTTTATAGTGCTGAGAGCTCTTAAACGATAGCGATATGCAAATTTGATTACACTATTCAACCATCTTTAATGTTTTGTGGCCATATTAGCTTTACTTTTAACCCCAGCTGTGTGAACAATAGTTTTCAGATGACAGTATGATAAAAAGCTGAACTTATGTGCCCCAAACCGTGTGCTTGCTAAAATTGATGGGTAGCAGCCTGGCAGTTTAGAGACAAAAAGACACCAACCACCATGAAACAAACCCCACAACAAATGACTACCAAACTAGTGTACCAAGCCAGGCAGAGTAAGTACATGTGATAACACCTAAGTTCTGCATTGGGAAGGTGTGTTTGCATGCTTTTAAGAGTCAAAGGCTGGAACTAAATTTTTATATGTCAAATTAAAATGACTCATAAATACGAGGTTAGTTGGCCACCTGAGAAGAATTTAAGAATGGTGATTTGTTATTGCTTAAGCTTTAGGGTGGCTGAATTCTGTTTGTGCTGAGTTTTGTTTGTGAGAATGTGTTTAATAGCAAAGTTCACTCCCCTTGCCTTCTGTAAGAAGCAAAGCTAAAAGAGTGAGTTGCTTGGCCTTGCTATGTTAAGTGTTAAAAAGAATGAAAGAGTAATCACTGTGCCCTTGGTCCTGATAATTTTAGCTGGGTGGGTGCATGAAGAACAAGAGCAGCTCTTTCACAGTATTCAGTTTGAACATTTAACCTCAGAGATAGACAACTGATAAATATATAATGTAACTGTTGCAAGTTTGTTTTGGTTTTGTTCGTTTTGTTTGTTAGTTTTAAATAGTGCGTTATTGGAGCATTCAGGGGCTGAATCCTTGTGAAAATAGCATATAGAGGATGACATAGTAACATGTTGTTTCATAATTTCACATTCCGTGTTCGTTTTTCATTCTCTCATCCTATTACAAGCCTCTCACTGTTTCTGTAGTGTTCGCTGTTCATCTTCATTACAACAGTGTTTTAAAGCTTGAATCGGCTCTTTCAGATCTAGAGTTCTATTAATTGCACTAACTTGAGTTTTGTAATGTAAGCAGTAGAGACTATATTTTTCTGAGTCTAAATTCTGTTCATAGGTGAAACATCAGTTAGCCATTGGATATATCAGGGTATCTCATTTTTCTCTGTGGCCCATGGCAACCTGTAACTATTTATGACATAATATTGGGTTGATGTGTATTCTTTTAGCTAGTTTAATGTGCAAATAAACCTAAATTGATTATATCTGAAATGACAAAACTATTTTTTAATCTCAGAGAAGTACATATTGGGAAAGTATTTTTAACAAGTTTCTTGATGGCCACACACCAAGTGACTTCTTGGACTCTTATGCTATGAAAAGGTCTTCGTTTCTCTCTGCATTCTCCTGAGCTAAAAATTCCACATACCTGTTCAAGTTGGAAACGTTTTGCTTTAATTAAGAAATCTAATGGCACCACTTAAAATATTTTACCGCTAAGCTTTTAGAGTTATGTTTGTACAAATGTTACAGGTTGTTTGGGCTAGTGGAGCCAAGTTAAATATTATTTGAATTTGTGTTAATATGAAACCCCAGGAAAAATGAAAATATAACACTAAGGAAAAAAATGGGAGATCCCTTTTGGGGGTGGAATTATTGAGCAGTTTTATTAAATGAACTAGTGATGATTTCCTGATACCCCTTGAAATGGATATCACCAGAGCTTAGGTTACTAATTCTTCAGGAGAAATGTGATGCATGCTCCTTTTTTCTTTTCCTGTGCTTTGAAGGTGTAGTTTTTGTCAAGAGTTGTACCTGGGGAATCCAGAGATTAACCACAGAAGCAGAGTTGTATAACTATCCTAAACTTTTTTTTTTATATACATATCCATCTCTAATAGTAGTTTTACAAACCTAGCAGGTAGTATTAGGGTTGTGTTGCAGTTCACATTGTTACTACATTCTACAATAGTCTTCTAATTGTGTGGTATAAATTGAAGCTTTTGCTCAGTTAGGTTCATGGAGAGCTAAAAAAGAGGTGAATGTTGTATGATACTGCACAAAGAAATTATTCAGCCTGGAGAAAACATGGTGAAACAAATATTTGTCACTTCCAGGAGTTATTTCCATTTGCCCCTGTTCTAAGAAAAGCCATCACCTCACACAGGAGGATAGACACATGAAATTAGGTCTTGAGACTTTTCCCCAGATGGCAAGATTTGATGCTCCCCAGAGGACCTTGCACATAAGCAGGATGACATAGCTGACCTTGTGGCTTGTCACTAGTATTCACTGATCCACTCCACATTTGTTATTTAACATCCTACCAAAAAAAGTAGTTTATAGACCTTTTGTGTTGTGGAGAAAAAGAATAATTTAACTCCTGTGAGTGGGCACAGTCCATCTTTTATTTCAGCTATGCAACTGAGGAGGTGTTTTGTGCTAATAAAAGAAGCTGAAATTAGGGTTTAGTAATGAAGAATATGTAAATACATCCATAAAAATCTTGAATCTTTTACCTTTCTGAAAATTTCTTTACAACTGCTTCATTGAATTCCTCTAATCGGAGTTTGCTTAGCAGCACTTCAGTTCTTACATAGGATTTTTAATTTCTGTCTTTTTCTCCATTGGAGATGTTTTCTTTACATATACTAGATTATTGAGGTGGCTTTTTATAACACTAATGCTTATAGTCAAGTTTAGTTAGAGATGATGTGTAAATGCAGTGAGCAGATCAAAGCCACCTGCTTGACAGTTGTATTCTTCAGCTCTGAAAGGAACAAGTGATACAGAGAAACTGCTCAGAAGTCTTCTGGGTCAGTATCTGTTTTGTGTTTCAGTATGAAGCATGAGCCTTTGTGTTTTTTCCTCCCATTCCTGTCCAGTTATCTCTCTGTCTGTTAGCAGCACATTATATATGTACAAAAGTTCCTTTGGAGAATTTCACCATGTTGGGGTTCTTGATGAGTTTATACTTGGTGGTTTAGAGTCTTGTTTAACTGATATTTTTCCTGTGTTAACTGTTGTTTTATTTTGTCTTTTACTTTGAAGGATTCTTTGGCTTACTAAATTGATAAAGCTTGCAAGACTAATCTGTTCTGTGCTTTGAGTAGCTAAATTGAGTGTGTCCACATTTAGGTGCAATTTAGCATCTGAGTCATCTGCTTACTGTGGAGTTTTCATGTGGCTTGGGGTTTCTGTTAGACAAATATATCATTATGGTGTTTTTGGCCTAGGTGCATGTAGCTGCTGAAGTTGCACTGGCTTGTACCAAGTCTTCATTTGTCTCCAAATTAAATCTAAGCTCCTGTCTTGAATGCTTCCACATTATGGCAGAATGCAATGTCAAACACATGCAGATATAATTATACTGACTCTTACGGTGACATTCTGTTTTTCTAGAATTCTTCCCATTAGGGATTACCCCTCACTTGTTTTTGTAGTAGTAGCCTCCAAAACCTTGAATAGATCCTCTTCCCTCCCACCTCCCTAGGTCATGTGTCAATAAGCAGACATATGTGGCTTTGGCTTCACAGAGCTTGTGCTTAGAGGTGCTGATGCTGGGAAAACTTGACCAAACAGCTTAATTTAATTCTGATGCTTCTTTACTAACCTAACACGAACTACATGTGCTTGACTGGACATTGGCATGCACTTGTATACCTTCAGAGTCAGGCATTATTACATTTGTTACCTTGTTTTGAGGTGATGGGAACAGGAAGGAGGATGAAATCAGCCATTGTAATTTGGTAGCCACAGAAGTAAATAGTGGACATTTTCATGTTTGTATTTGCACAGGTTTGAAATAGATTCTGAGATCCAAGGGAGCAGACGACTTACTGCAGCAGTTCTTTCAAGACTTTCTCTGAGACTTTTTTTTGTATTCTTACTTTTGCAGCTGAGTACTGGTTCATGCTGAAGAATGAGGTGAAAGGAAAGTTGCCCCTCTAAAGAACAGCTATTGTCATTTAGGAAGTCCTAAACTATAGACAATGAGTATTGCATTTTTCCCCCTGGAATTTGTGTGTGTGAGTCTGGGGAAGTGTGTACCAAAATTGGCATTGCTTACTCATATAAGGGATTGTGAAGCTGAAAATAAGGAAATCCTAATACTCTTTTGTTTGCAGTAATCTGTCTAAAAATCCTTGTGTTGTACACTGTCACTTGTGAGTTGGTTGCTATGAAGTCACTTGACATGCTTAGTTATCACTATCAGTAATCTTTTGGAATGTCACTAACAATCACATCTTTTTTTTTTTTTAGTTTAAGCATTTCCAGTTAGGTTTAAAACAAAAAGCACCACTCCTGGGTTAACATCTGCTATGATTTGGTGTCTGTATTTCAGTAGTATCAACTTCTGCTTTCACAGAGCAGAAAGAAAACAGTTTTCCTGTAGAAATCTTTCAAGATGCTTTGGGAGTTATAAGAATGATGGGGAAAAGAACTTGGCTCTAATAAGGATTTTCAGTGAGTAGGTTTTAGCTATGCTTAAGAATTGAGCTTTGATTATGGAGGAGACTTAAATCAGGATGTGTTCACTCCTAGGGAGGGAACTAATAGCCTAAACGACTTGAAGCTTAATTTTTCTAGAACTTCTGATATGGTTCTTTTGGTGCCCCCGATGCCTGTTCCCTTGGCTGCCTGTAGCTGAAGCTGATCTTTTGAAGTGAACACCTTTTGGTCTGGTGGTGGTCTAGTAGGTTCCATTTTTCCTTGATTAGAAGATTTACTTATTCCTAAACAAAGACAGGTGATAGAAGCCATTGGTTTATATTGCAGTTGTGTTGGCTTACATGTGATTCACTAGAAAATAATGGGAAGCTCTTTTGCTTCAGGTTCAAAGTTGAGATGTGTCAGGATACTTTCCTAGTCACAACTGTGTGCCAAAGGTTTCCTCACGTGACTGTCTATCTGTACATTGCTATTACAGGGCTGTATAGATGAACTGTGGTGCTTGGAAAGTGTTATCATGATAGAGATAAGTTTTGTGCCCTGTCCTCTTGTGAAGTCTTTGAGGTAGGCTGGGAATGTGTCTTCTTTTCACTCTTTGAATGATGGCGTTTCTATTAATTCTTGTTGAGTCTAGTGCATTATTATTATCTGGATTTGGGCTTGGAGCTGCTATTGTCACTCTCATCCCTCTTATGTTCATCTACAGGTTTTGCTTGCCAGCATAAGGGTTCATCAATTTGACTTTTTAACTTGTTTTTAAGTAACTTTGAAGATAAGAAAGGGCTGAGTTCTAGTAATGTTTTGGTTGCAACATGGTTCAAGCTATTTTGTTCTCAGTATTTTTAAAGCCCAGAGATCTGTGGTGATCTGCTTGTTTTCAAATCTGTTCTCAATGTTGTCCAGTCAGATGTATCATTTAAGACCTTGAGTGGCTCTCATAAACAGCAAGAGCTAATCTTCCCCCATTGAGAAATGGCCTTGTAGTGACTAACAGTCTTTTCTAATAGTACTGAATACATAAAAGATATATCTGTGTCCATAAGGGGAACAGCTCTGTGGTCTTGTACTCCAAGTGAATTTTAGATGAGTTGAGGGCTTTCTCTGTAGAAGAGTTTTAAGAGTCCAATTTTTACCTCTCTGCCAGTTATTTTCAGCTTTTTTCTCTCTCCCTCCTCCCCAACTGAATCTGGTCTGTCAGTTGTCTCTGTCAGAATAAATTTGTCTTGTATTTCGGTTTTACACCATCTGTTTGGCTGCCATATATGTTTTTAATCTTGTGATTGATAGATTTCTGGAGCTTTTACTTAGATTTTTACCTTTCTGTCTTTGAGTTGCTTCTTTTTCTGAGACCTTAATTTAATTTTGTCTCTCAGGTGGAAATCTCTTTAACCAATGGCTGTGTTCTTTTCTTTTCTGTCACCATTGAAGGCAGCATTTTCAATAAACATCAGTTCAGTTAACATGAAGAAGAAAAATCAGAGTTTTCAAGATGGTCTCGTCTTGACTTTCTGTCAAGCTATCTGCAAAACCTGTTTTAAGTTCACTTCTAAATTGATTTCAGAGTTTGTATTGCTCACTCAAGTTTGTGTATGCATTTCTGAAAACTTGCAATAGTGTTGCAGAAATAATTCTTAAGTTGTTGTGTCAAAAGGACTTACTAGGAGAGCCCTCTGCTTCTCATGGAGAGCTCAGAACAGCTGCCTCCCTGCTTGAGTTGTATGGTGAAGAATCAGCCTTGTGGAAGCAGTGTCAGGTTACTAATGGAGACTCTCAAACACTTATTAAATGTATTTAGAGAGAAGCAACACTGAGAATTTTGGGAGACAGTGTTTTGATGGTAGATACATCTCTGGCTGCTCTGGGGACTTGTATTCATTCCAGTTTGAGGTACAAGGTTTTTAGCAGTGGTGCTATAGTTAGGAGTTTAATCAGAGAGACTTTAACTCTGTTGTGTAGTGTGGAGATACTGACTGGCATTATGCTGAGACTGATACAGGCAATCATCCCAAAGAACAGGACAGATCAGTTGACTGTAGTTTTTCCAGAATGTCTTCTCTGTGTACATTCACAGTCATTCCTGTCTACCTAGACAGAAGATTGGTGGTTCTGTTTCAACCAGGGCTCCATGTAAATGGAGGTACAAACTGCTCTGGAGGTTAATGACTTGGAGATCAGTAACCCGACTTAACAGCCTGTGAGCGTGCTTGTAGAAGGCAGGGGGATGGTGATGGACTCCATTTCTAATAGGTTTTTAATTCTGTTTTTCCTCAATTTTGATGCTTTTGCTTGGGAAGAACTGTCCATAAAAAAAAAAAAGTTGCATTGCAAATTTTTAGTTTACTGTAGTTTTTTATGATATCAGTTAATGTCATGTGAGTTAGGACAGTGCCTGCTGTACTGATCAGTGCCATTTTATCTCCTCATCTTCATCCTTTTGCTCTTTTTGTCTTTGCTGAAAGCCCTTTGGGACTTCTTTGTAACACTTAACATGACAAAATCTTGAGCTATTGTAATGGTGCTCCTGGGCGTGATAACAGGAGTGGTAATAAATTTCATGTTGGTGGATCTGAAGTTCTGATCTTCAAAATCACAGCACTGTGAAATGTAGTTTTTAATATTTGGCCCCAAAATCTCTTTTCCAAGAGCTAGATTCTGTCAAGGTTGGCTGCTTAAGTGGGGTGAGGGGTGCAGTGGAGGGGAAGAACATGTGAATGAACATTCTCATGAAAAGTTTCAGAGGATAAGCTTTTAACTGTTAGGGAAATAACATGCTGAAAGCAGAGGCACAGTTACATTCTTGTGCATACTAATAGTTAGAGGACTGTTTATTAATCCTTGTTTTTTCAGTTAGTCCTTTTCCTTTATTCTGGTGGTTCCTGAGGAATGTGTGAGTTAACTTGTACAAAATAAATGCATTAATAGTTTGCAAGGTATTACTGGTATATGTTGTTATGGGACCCTAATAAATAGCCTTGATAATTTCAAAAGATACAGTCAATGAGTTGAGAGCCTCATGCACTTTCCCTGGTTAGAGTAAAGCTCCATGTTTTAAATCAGTTCCTACTGTATCATTTTCACTGACACTTTCTCTGGGTGTGCAGTGGTGAATAAAGAGCCCTTCTTCCAATACGTTAGCAGCTTTTAGAGTTCAAGAAGTAGTTGGTTGTCTCTCTGGCAAAAATGCTTACTAGCATTGCCAGTACATACAGTTCTGTGTATTATGTCATGCTGACCTAATAGAAAAACTTGTCTTGGAAAAGCTTTTTTCACAAACAACTTGCCCTGAAGTAGAAGAGATTCAAATTCCTAACTTCAGGTTTTCCTTAGAGATTCCCAAAAGCTCATCCTAAAATGGAAGCTGTTTCCCTAGAATTTTGTAATCCTATTGCCTGGGACATGTGGTCCTGTCTAAGATGGATGACCAAAGAAATTCTCAGTTGTTAGCCAGATCTCTACATGAGAATATAATTTAGCTTTGCATTAATGATTTTTGTTCCCCCTGCAAAAAGAAAGTAATGAACAGCATGGAATCCTTTTCTGCCAAAGGTTAGATTGCCTGTTCTTTCTGTTTTAGAAAATAATATGTAACATATAAAGCTCATGTAACAAATGTGGTCACATGACTTCAAGAGCATTAAAATTAATCACTACATATATGTGTACTGATCATACACAGATAGGGAGACACTAATGTTTAATTAAGAGTTTTGTTCTTTGAATATGACTCAAATTCTAGCAAGAAAAAGCTGCATCCTGAAAGCAGTTCAAATGTCTTGTGCCTTCCTGTTAGTCATAAAGGCTATTTTGTCTGGATTTTAGGTGGACGTTGACTTATCCATTTTTCCCAAATTTATCTTTCATCCAAGTGATGGTTCTGTTTCGACTGGGGTCTCATAAAGCAAATGTTTTGAAATGGAGGTTTTGGAATAA
>VYZX01006508.1:656-10807 GCA_013401335.1 Brachypteracias leptosomus
ACCAAACTATATAGAGATAAACCTTGTCATAATATTTAGTTCTTATCAGCTGCTTCAGCAGTGGAAACAGTCAGGAGTGGCAAACTGGAGTTGAAAGAAATCACACATGACTACTGTGAGTAATACTGCTTTAGGCTAAACTTGCCTTTAGATCTGTACAATTGAATCTGATGCTCCCCCACAGAGAAACATGGTAACATTTTAGAAAATATTCATCTTTGACAAATGATACAGTTTGTATCTTCTGGTTTTATGCACTAGTCCATTTATTTATTAGGAGCTACTCCATTAGCCTGGGAAATGAGCTCTCTTAAACATAATAGTAATTATCACATCTTTCATTTCACCGTGTCAGAGAAGCTACTTAAAATGATTACATTCAAATTCCTACTACATCACCTATAAGAAGTGTATTACAAGTAAGGAAAAAAGTGCTACTGCATCAACATCGTAATCTTACTGTGAGGAGCTAATGACTTTGCACTGCATAGTGAAGTGCATGCAGGGAATCAGTATTTTCATTGATTAGATGGTGTAGGTGACGTACCGTTAATATGCAGGGAACAGATACATAATATAGTAGGGGCACACCAGAGCTTTTTGTTTTCTTCACAAAAGAGCGTTAAGTGGAAGAGCAGTCAGAGCAATAGCAACAGCAACTAACTGAAAAACTGCAATTAATTCACCAAGGTAAAGGGAAAATATTTCCTTACCAAAGTTTTTGTAAAAGAATCCAGTAAGACCTGTCTCAGGCAATGAGTTTCTATCAGGTGTTTCTTCAAGTACAAATTACCCACTATGTGTGCTATGTGTGCACAAGTGATATCACAATGCTTGATATGTTCAAAGGCTAGCTAGGAAAGTAAATGACATTGTATATAGGCAGCAGGTGATTTAAATTAGCATGGTGTTTAGGGCAAATATCCCTGGAAACATTTTGGCACAACAGCTTTTGTTTTTTGTTTTTTCTGTTACAGCACAACAGTGAAATACAGCCATAGACTTGTCTTCAGCTCACTGCAATGCAGAGAATGTTTTATGTTCTCTTTCTTTCATTCTTTTAACTGCTGAGGAGTACAGTTATCTTGGCAGTAGTAACAAATTAATCTACTGTAGTGACTTTTTTTTTCAATTATTCAAGTCTTTACGTGAAATGCATTGGATGTTTTTAGGAGTTTTTATGTTGAAAGAGAATCAAGCATGTTTTTAAGAATGTGGGACAATCGTTTCACCCAAGCTGTGTGAAATACCAATACTAATGAACTGATACGCTACCCATCTCCCTAGCATCTGATTGAAACAGCTCTGACAGTACAAGCAGTTCAGTTGTTGACGCCATGTTCACAGTTTTTAATTCATGAATGAGTGCCTGACAGCCATGCTGGTTACAGTCATCACTCTTTTAGGAAATAGCAAGTTTAATGAGCACAACAGAACAAAGCAATACCTGCTAATTTGAAACAGTCTCCCCGTAGGCAAATGGTTGTAAAAAATACCAAATCAGAACTTCACCTTCAGCCCAGGTCAGAAGTCAGTTCAATACATGTGCTGTTGGATTAGGCTTTTGTAACCTAGTGTAAGATTAGCCCTGAGACACTCACACACACATCAGGGTAAGGAAGAATGAAGAGCTGGAAGTGGTCAGCACATTGATCCACCATGTTAATACAGGTGTGCTGGTTTTGCGCTGCAGAGAAGCAGTGGACTCCCCATCATTCCTCTCTGCACCACAAGGACTTCTCCATTTCTGCACAGTGTTCTGAGAGCAATTGCTAGTTTGGGGGTTGTGGCCTTGGATATCAAAGAATTCAACTTGTAGGTTTTGCTTCAGTTGGCACATGAAGTTTACTCTGAGGTTCAGTAATGCAAGCTGGAATGTTTATTGTCACACAAGCTAAGAACTAGCCTTTGGTTTGCCCATGAGAGGTCTCTTCTAACTCACTCACATGGCTCTGACCTACCCATTCAGGTAGTTTCAAACTTAAAAAGACTAAGGCAGGCAGCTCCTAAGGTTGGGAAAGAAAGATATTATTCTTCAACTGAGCAGGAATTAAAATAGCATTTAAAAGAACTAACATAATAAAAGTATGAGTGGTGTACTTTTATCCTTTAAAGTACTCTTTAAAGTTCAACCCGTTCCCTCCACAGTTCTTAATGCACTAAAATCTCATCCTCCCCTTTCAGGATAAAAACATTGTAGGAGCAGAGTTTATTGGTGTATTACAGTCTCCTCATTCCAGTCATGGATGCGACAGCAGTTTAAAGACCTCAATGAGAAAGGGAGATTCAGGTACTTGCTGCAACCATTCCTGCATCGCAGACCCCATGTGTACATTCTCCTTTACTTACAACACCCGCACAGGCCCAAGGCTGTATCCCTCATTCAGGCAAAAGCTCCTCCTTTGTTGTCTAAGAGGATACTTGTCTGAACAAGGAGGTCAGGATCAAGGTCAAACCTTATATATGGATGGAGGTGGACAAAGAAACTGTTTAACTGCTGAGAGTAAATGTAATTATTTTCTGTAAAATAACTAAATAAATAGCAGCTCAAGTGGTTTTGGCTCATTTTTCTTCTGTACCGATTCTGACTGATTTTGTGCTGGTGTGAGAAGAAGTTCAATGCTCGTTTTCTCTACAGCGATATGGTGTAAGAGTCTGACAGCCCTTCTCTGCTCCCTGAATTTCAACTCCAACTCCTACCAGACTTTGCAGGAAAGTATAATAATTTCAGGAAATGACTTACCAATGTCTCCTATCCTGAACCAATTATATTTTTTTGGAAGGAAGAACCAAAACGATACTCAAGATTTTAAAGCTCCTCTGTATGAATAACTACTATATGTATGTGACTGAAAATACAAGGAAGTTTTTGAAATCAGAGCCATAGTGTGGACTGCTTCATACACTTTCACCTCTCAAACCCTGCTTTTCAAGAGTATTATTATTATCAAATGCAGTGCAGTCATCTTTGGCAATTGCCCTCCAGAGAACTGCAAAGCAAATAAAAACCCTTTGCCTTGCAATTTAGAGATACTGAATGTAGTTAGTTTCTGTAGTATTGTGGTAATACTCTGACTTGTTGTGGTAAACATTTGACATGATATAATATTTTCAGCCACTTCCTTGACAAGAGAATTAAAGATTGATTGATTAATATACTGAACTAGAAAACAATTTACTGCAAGAGTTGATTCTAATTTGTTTGGGTTTTTTTTCTAGTACTTTGCTATTCAGGAATGGTATAAAAATGTTAGCTACACTTTCTTTAGGGCTTTGATTACAAATGTCCCTCTAACAATTCAGATCCATTTACAACCACAGTGCTGGTTCATTTATAAATACTAAATCTTCTTCATAAATACTTTTTATACAAAGCTGTATAGAACAGAAATAGGAACCTACTGTGATTTTTTTAAATAAAATGAAGTGGTTTTCATGTTTTTTCTTGGTCATTTGTTATTTTACAATTTAGGTTAGGATAGTAGATGTAAATGAAACATCTAACATTTCCAACAATGTTCTGAACTTTCACCAGCACCAGGATATTTCTTCCAAGGAATAAAAATTAAATCAGGTTTTATGGAGGGAGATTTGAAACTCATTCTATATTGCCATTAGAATTTTATAAAATCATTCACATCTGGTTTTTTAGTCAAAGATAGATCCATTGGCACAAATGGCACAACCACAGTGTATCCTGTTGTTTTAATAACTAACATTATATATACATACATATATTTAGGCTGTCAGGACATCATTTTTCTTATCTGTAGTGTGCTCCTGTTCCATGTGTTACTGTCTTATGAGTGCTGCCATACCTTGAGGTTGGTCATTTGCACAAATGGTATGTCTCTTTTGCTATCTGTAGCACGCTGTGATTCCTCACTTGTCTTAGTAGAAGAGCTACAGATGAGGACTAGCCATCTGTAAGCATTCTTCAAACAAGCTGCAAATTCAGTTTCCTATGTTTGAAGCTAAACTTCCCAGGATGGTTACGTTTCTACTCAAAATCATGTGCAGAAAACCAATCACCTCCCTCTTCCCCACTTGTTGTTATCAGAAAAAAGAGATTGTCAAAGGCATTGCAAATAATGACGCTAAGATGTCCATTAAGGAACTTTTGTTGTGACAATGACACAAATTTTTTTATTATCCCAGACAGAGTCTGAATTAAAATTCACCTGGGCCTGTATTTAAGAATCTGTGAAGCTGGATATTAATTAGTTATCAACTATAAAAAGCTATCTTGCATTCCTAAAGAATGCTGAAATAGAGGTAAGAGATTTGTTATTGCTTAACTCACCTATGAACACTAAAGAGTGCTGGAGATACCAAGAGATTGAAGGTAAATGTAAGTACAAAAAAAGTAAAAGATGGTACAGAGAAAATGTGCATATAAAAAAAGTTTGTACAAATGGTGTAATTCAAAATCCTTAGGGCAACAAGGAGGGTGTGCAGCAAACTCACCAGCCTGGACTTCAAGAGAGCAGATTTTGGCCTCTTCAGGGATCTGCTTAGTGGAGTATCATGGGATAAAGCCCTGAAGGGGAGAGGGGCTCAAGAAAGCTGGTCAATGTTCAAGGACCACTTCCTCCAAGCCCAGGAACAATGTGTCCCAACAGAGAGGAAGGCAGGGAAGAGTGCTAGGAGGCCTGCATGGATGAACAAGGGGCTCCTGGACACACTTAGATGCAAAAACAGAGTCTACAAGGAGTGGAAGCAAGAATAGGTAGCCTGGGAGGACTACAAAGAAGTTGTCCAAGCAGTCAGGGATCAGGTTAGGAAAGCTAAAGCCCAGATAGAGTTAAATCTGGCCAGGGACTTCAAGGGCAACAAGAAAAACTTCTACAGGTATGTCAGTGATAAAAGAGGTCTAAAGAAGACTTAGATCTTCTCTGGAAGGAAACAGGAGACCTGGTCACAAGGGATATGGAGAAGGCTGAGGTACTCAATGACTTCTTTGCCTCAGTCTTCACTGATGAGGGCTCTAGCCACACTGCACAAGTTGCAGAAGCCAAAGGCAGGGGCTGGGGGAAGGAAGATCCACCCACCCTAAGTGAAGATCACGTTCAAGACTGTCTAAAGAACATGAAAGTGTACAAGTCCATGGGACCTGACGAGATCCTTCTGTGGGTCCTGAAATGAAATTCAGCCAGATGAAATTGCTAAGCCGCTTTCCATCATATTTGAAAAGTCGTGGTGGTCTGGTGAAGTTCCCACTGACTGGAAAAGAGGAAACATAACCCCCATCTACAAAAGGGGAAAAAAGGAAGACCCAGGTAACTACAGGCCAGTCAGTCTTACTTCTGTGCCTGGCAAAATAATGGAGCAGATTCTCCTGAAGGCTCTGCTAAGGCACATGGAAAATAAGGAGGTTATTGGTGGCAACAAGGGCAAATCATTGGCAACCTTTTACGATAGAGTTACAGTGATTGATGTCATCTACCTGGAATTGTGTAAAGCATTTGACACTAACCTGTATGACATCCTGGTCTCTAAATCAGAGAGACATGAATTTGATGGATGGACCACTCAGTGGATAAGGAATTGGCTGGATGGTTGCATTCAGAGAGTTGCAATCAGTGGCTTGATGTCCAAGTGAAGGCCTGTAATGAGTAGTGTTCCTCAGGGATCAGTGCTGTGACCAGTCCTGCTTAACATCTTTGTCTGTGACATTGACAGTGGGGTTGAGTGCACCCACAGCAAGTTTGCAGATGACACCAAGCTGTGCAGTGTGGTTGACACACTGAAGGGAAGGCAGGCCGTCCAGAGGAACCTGGACAGGCAAGAGAAGAGGGCCCATGCCAACCTCATGAAGTTCAATAAGGCCAAGTGCAAGGTCCTGCAATTCCAAGCACAAATACAGGCTGGGTGGAGTATGAATTGAGAGCAGTCCAGAGAAGAAAGACTTGGGGGAGATGGTTGATGAAAAGCTCAATATGAGTCAGCAATGTGCAAGTGCAGCCCAGAAAGCCAACTACATCCTGAGCTGCATCAAAAGAAGTGTGGCCAGAAGGTTGAGGGATGTTATTCTCCCACTCTACTCTGCTCTTGTGAGTACTTTGTACCTGGAGTACCTCATCCAGCTCTGGAGCCCTCAGCATGAGAAGGTCATGGATGTGTTTGAGTGGGTCTGGAGGAGGGCTACAAAGATGATCAGAGGACTGGAACACCTCTCCTATAAGGACAGGCTGAGAGAATTGGGGTTGTTCAGCCTTTCTCCAGGTCCTTAGAAGGTCCCAAGGAGACCTTATTGCAGCCTTCCAGTATTTGAAGGGGGCCTACAAGAACGCTGGGGAAGGACTTTTTTACAAGGGCTTGTAGTGATAGGATGAGGGGCAATGGGTTCAAACTGGAAGAGGGTATATACCCTGGAGGTATTCAAGGCCAGGTTGGATGGGGCCTTGAGCAACCTGGTCTAGTGGGGGGTGTCCCTGCCCATGGCAGGGAATTGGAACTCTATGATTTTTAAGGTCCCTTCCAACCTGAACCATTCTATGATTCTAAATAATTCCAGGGTTTCAGATATGCTCATCTGTTTATTTAAACAGTGTTGCAAGACCATAGATTCTGGGGAGGAATATGCTATTTCAGAAAGCCGTCTGTTTTGGTGTTCTGAAGGAGACAGAGGTTTTGGTCATAGCATCCATGCTAACAGTGTGCTAGCTGTGCCAAGAAAGCACTGCTCCACTGCAAGAATTTGAAGCATATTATATGAAATATAAAACAGGCTAAGCACCCAAGCATGCAGGTGGCAAAATATTAGACTGAAAGATTAAGCAGCATGCTAACTTCAAGTGTATTTCTTAGACTATCTGATTTTGTTCATTATTTGCTTTAAAAGGGAAAGAAAAGATGTCCAGAGTGAAAAGAGAGTTGCTTTCTTTTTTTCAGAGCAGAACAGATGCATATAAGACTGAAGTCCCTTGTGTAAGGAATACATTTCAGTTCTGCAGTGTTGTTAAGATAACATTAACAACATCAGCTGAGTTTCAGATTTGTTTTCTTGAATATTTAAGTTAGTTGAGTTAAAGTGTGTGCAGAACAGTCCATGGTTTCTAGTAAGGTGTGTTTCTGGTACAGAAAAGAGTATCTGCAGTGTTAAGCCAGTTACAAGTGGGCTGTACACTAAAATACCTGCTTTTAGATTATTGTTTTGCTAGTATTCTGTAATAGAAAGAACTCCAGCAGTGTTGTAAAAAATGTTGGGTAATAATTACACAAATAATGGTAACAAGGACTTTACTCTGAGCTGTAGCAGGCACAGTTAATCAGTGCAGCTCCATTGACTTCAGTGTATTTATGGCAACATCAGTAAATGACCTTACTTACAACATTTCCCTTCAGAGAAAAAACACATTGCATTCCATTTTCTGAAACAGAATAATTCCTAATACACTTCATACAATATTTGAACAAGTAAAGTATTAGTTAGGAGGACAGATGTAGGACACTGGCATTGGAATAGACTAATGCACTTAAACAAAAACTGCTTTAAAATGAAATTTTCTATGTATAAAATAAGGTGGATGCTGCACTCCCAGCTAGAGCAGGACAGAAAAGAGGTGGAAAGAGATGAGCTGGTGGGTTGAAACATTCAGAATGTTTCAAGTCAAAGGGTGAAACAAGCCCCTAGAGAACTACAAACACATGAGCAGTGTGTTTTAGGTGGGCATTGAAATGGTTGACAACCAAGAATTAATTCATCTCATCCTCACTCCTGAAGCAAAAGTTTGATCATACCAGAGAAATCTAACCTCCCTGATTCTGGAAATTCTTAGGAAAGCTGCAATAAAGCAGTGTGTATATAGGACTCTCAGGACAGTCTAAGTGCAGGAGAGCATTGGACAGGCAAGACAGGAAACTACTATGTGCTACTCCAAGAGATGTTTGTTTTCTTAGGTGTTTAAGTTACAAAAGCAGATCACATTGTCACTGCACATAGGACATCACTTATGAGTCAGTTATCTCTAGTGAAGTCTCTTGTACTATGCCAATTTACACTGGGGAAGAAGACTGCAGATGCAGCAATATAACAGAAAATCCCTGCTCTGGATTGGAGTGGATCAAGAGGAAGTTAATATGTACAACTCAAATGACTGCTGATTTGGTTTTGGCTCATGTATACAGTATCTTTTAAATTATGAAGACCTCTCTACATGGTTTTCTATTACTACTATTTCCACCTAAGCAACATGAGGACAGCTCTTAACTATGAAGGATTTGAGAAGAAAAAATACTCGCCCACACAGTGGAATTTTGGAAGGAATTTCTCCTTTTTTGCCTTTTCCAAATTACATCATAAGTCTCCTCTGGTCCTCCCTTGTTTTCTTTTTGTAAGAATTTTTCTTCTGAGTACCATTTTATGCAGAGTGATACTCAGAGAATTCTAATTTAGGGCTCAACACACAAGAAAATTATGGGGTTTTTTAATTGCAAGGTACATCTGCTTTTAGTCCCCAAATTTCAGTTGTCTACCCATGGAAGAGCAACCACAGCATTTGACTTGAGTGTGCAGTCATTTGGTCTGTTTAAATAATTCCAAAGACTGAGTAACCAACCTATACTTGCTTTGAACAAACATGAGCCATCCGCAGGCTCGTGTTTATTTACACACACTACTGCTCAGATCACTTAAAAAATAAGTTTACAATTCACATGCAGAGAAGTCATAAATCAGAGGGCAGACTTCTTTCAGCTGAACACTTTGGAAACTTTTGAGCTAATGTAGCTTCAGATCTCAGCCTTGTTCCATTCACCAGGTAAGCTTCTTGAGCATAGCTGACACAGACTAACTCACTGTCAGAAAGAAGACAATTGATTCATATTAAAATTGAGTAATGTCATGTCTGCTTCTCTTTAAAAGAAAGAGAAATTACAATGTAATAATGGAACTTGTCAGGCTTACCTCTATAAAACACACTGCTCATATTGATACAAGGCAGACATACCAGCAGCAAATAGAGATCTTAAAGACTATCTTTGAAAATACTAATATATTTCCCCAGGAACTTTGAAAAGGTAAGTTCTTCAAATTTTCAGTGGTCTCCAGATAAATGAATTTTCCATAAATCACGTTCTTACTCCCACTCTTACTCAGCCTAAAAAATGTGGTTCTTTTCCTCTGATGATTTCATAGCTAAAGTATTCCTACAGTTACCTAGCAATAAGTTCACTTAGATCAAAATAAGAAAAGAAAAATATATTCTTCTATATTTTGTTTCCCTTATGTGCATAATGTATGGTTAAGTTTCCTTATTTAAATCCCTGACTGATAAACCTTGGAGACAATGGTTCTATTTAAAATTTTAAAGGAAACAATTGGTAACAAATAGTTTCCTGTAATAGAAAAGAGACTTCCCTCCAAACACATCCAGCTATGGACTTGGCCTGTATCTTAAACGTCATTTTAAACTGTCATACAAACCAGGTCAGTTAGTGATAGACTTGATAATACTGCATTTGGATGCATTCCCTAAATTTATTTATTTATTTATTTATTTATTTTCAAAACAGGAGACTAATAATGTTGCTAGACACACTCTATTAATTTTCTTTCACTTTGGTTTTTTTCTTCCTTTTTCTTCCTAATAGTTACATGAAAGTTAGCCATCTCCTGCCTCTGTCTATGAGGCTTCCAAGTCAAGAATTGCCGTGGTTTTTTACATTACAATGACTCCCTCAAAGCCTTAAAGTACTAGTATTTTCCAGATTGCCAGGCAAGTACCACCTCTCTGGGCAGCCCATTCCACTGATCTATCACCCTCATATTAAAGAACTCTTTTCTAATATCCAATCTAAATCTATCCTTTCCTACCTTAAAGCCATTACTCCTTGTCCTATCGTTAAAAACCCTTTTGAATAGACCTTCCCCTGCCTTTATGTAGGCCCCCTTCAGATACTGGAAGGTCACTCTAAGGTCCCCTCGGAGCCTTCTCTTCTCCAGGCTGAACAACCCCAATTCTCTCAGCCTGTCTTCATACAAGAGATGCTCCATTCCCCTGATCATTTTGGTGGCCCTCCTCTGGACATGCGCCAATGTCCACATCCTTCTTGTGCTGGGGACTCCAGAACTGGATGCAGTACTCCAGGTGAGGTCTCACCAGGGCAGAGTAGAGGGGCAGAATCACCTCTCTTGATCTGCTGGCCAC
>VYZX01006509.1:2026-34381 GCA_013401335.1 Brachypteracias leptosomus
AGGCACACCTTGGCCAGCTGTTAGATAAAGAATGTCCATGAAGCTATATAGCATGAAAAGCTGCAACATATTCCTTGAACAAAAACAGACCAATAGAAGAACAAGGTACAGAAGGCAACAAATCTCTCCAGATGAAAAGAAGGGCAAAAATAGCACTTACACTGAAGAACGTAGAACTGGAGGAACCTCTCAGGTCATAAAGCCCAATATCCTACCAAAAATAATCATGTAACATACACTTTTTTCATACATAGCTTCTATTTTTCAGGAGAAAATCTTTGAGGGAGAAAGTAGGGCAGGAGGAGTTGAGGGGGTAGTGCAATTTGTATCTGCTCTTATATTCAAGGCAAGCATTTCTAGTCTTCTTCACCTCTGCAGCTTCTTATATATATGTACACACAGTTCACCTTTAAAGCTTTTCTTACCTAAATCAGTAGTAGATGAAGGTGATTCAAATGTTTTAATCACACCATAAAAGGTCACACAGTGTAAATGTGTTTAATATTGCTTCATATGGAAGAGGCTTAAAAATGAAAAAAGTGTGGTAGAGCTGATAACCTTTGGTATACTTATCAAAAACTCACCTAGTTTCCAACTTTTTTGGGGAAAGACAGTATTTATAAAGTGCCCAGAGCATGAAAATACTGGCAATGAAACTGAAGAATTTACAGTAAAACAAAACACATTGCAAAAAATGTTCAGGATACAAGCTGTTTACAAAGATGTCTTCAGAAGATTCTGGTAATTTATGCCAACTACATCCTTCAATTTGCACAAATGCTTTGCTGCAGTAGTTCAATATCTTGACCTACAGTCTTAATGAATCTGTATCACAATCCTATTTTTCTACAGGCTTTCTTCCCTACAGAAATACTGAACTAGTTACTTGGAATTAAACATTTAAATATTAAGCATAGGCCTTGAAAATAAAATAAGCAACATTCTAAAGATGCTGTAATAAAGAACTGGATTAATGTGATAACATATATGTTAAAATCTTAGCAAGTTGTCTAATCTGCTTTATACTCAAACACAATCACTTCTGCAGCACAATGTACCTCAAACTACATCATGTATCTAAAAGAGGTCACATGAACTGCACTGCAAAAATGTCTATGTTCCCATTGACTTTAAAAGGAGATTATAGTAAATATAGATGACTATACTGCAGAAATCTTAAGTAAGGAAAGACCAGCTTTGTTCTAACCCATTAGTGTGTGAGTTCCAGAACACAGATGTCTGGTTTTTTCTAGCTGAAGCTGATAACTTAAAAGGAAAACATCTGCAAAAATCCTTTAAAATGATATCTTAAAAGAATCATTACTCCAGGTATTAGGATATACAAAGACATGTTAGGTCAAATGCATTATAGCAGGTAATTTCAGGGAAATTACTACCTTTGAGTAACATTCAGTGAGAACTATTTTTAAAGCCTCTTGGTTTTATTTTAAATATTGATGCATTTTTTAGTGAGCATGTATATATACAAACACATATATACACGCTCTCATGTTAAAATGCATGTTCAATAAAACACTACTGACAGTGTACACTGAAAAAGCTCTGGAACACCTTTCTGATATTTTTCAATAAAATGCTATTGAAGATTAACTCAGATTATTATATTACTTCAATTCAGAGAAGAATTTTATATTTTTGTGATTCAAGGCTATATACAGAACTACTTTGGAATTTGTTCATGATACAAAAAATATTAAAAGTCACACTTCTTTCAGGCTGAAGAAAAGCATTTATCCAAGGTANAGTCACACTGCTTTCAGGCTGAAGAAAAGCATTTATCCAAGGTATAACTATATACTTATATATATATAAGTATACTTATATATATACTATATATAAAGTTCACTTTGGTTCAAAAAAATGGGAAACTGGTGAACTCTTTCAGTAACATAAGATAATTCTATCAGTAACAGGTAACCTCTCACAATATCTGTTACACTCCATTTAAAGTCATAGACTTGGTTTGGGTTGGAAGGGACCTTTAAAGACCATCTACTCGAATTCCCCTGCCATGGGCAGGGACACCTTCACTAGATCATGTTGCTCAAGGCCCTGTCCAACCTGATTTGAACAATTCCAGGGAGGGGGCATCCACTTCTTGGGGCAACCTGTTTCAGTGCCTCATCAAAAAAATTTGTTCCTTATGTCCAATCTCAATCTACACTCTTTCAGTTTAGAACCATTGTCCCTTGTTCTGTTACTACAGGCCTTTGAAAAACATCTCTCTCCACCCTTCTTATAAGCCCCCTTCATATATTAAAAGGCCACAATAAGGTCACCCCCAAGCCTTCTCTTCTCCNCACGCTCTCATGTTAAAATGCATGTTCAATAAAACACTACTGACAGTGTACACTGAAAAAGCTCTGGAACACCTTTCTGATATTTTTCAATAAAATGCTATTGAAGATTAACTCAGATTATTATATTACTTCAATTCAGAGAAGAATTTTATATTTTTGTGATTCAAGGCTATATACAGAACTACTTTGGAATTTGTTCATGATACAAAAAATATTAAAAGTCACACTTCTTTCAGGCTGAAGAAAAGCATTTATCCAAGGTATAACTATATACTTATATATATATAAGTATANAATCAGTTCTTTGGGCCTCCTCTGGATCTGTCAGAAGTGCCAGAAGTCACAGTTCCCACAGTATTTTGACATTTCTGCTTGCAATTGAACCATTGATTGAAAGTGCAAAAGCTTCTACCATCTAGCTAAGCAGTTCTGCCAAACTCTGCACTGGTGTAGTTCAATGAAAAAAATTGAGTATTCTGCTAAAAAGGATACCAACATCTGAGAGTACTGAAAGTGATACAGAAATTAGGGGTTAACAGTATCTCATATTGTCAGCATATCATCTCTTAGAACACATTTGTCAACATCATACTTCTAAGATAATTTAAAAAGAGTTCTAAAAGCATAGGTAAAAGTCACCATAAATTAAACTATGATTAACAAGAACACAACAACAATTCCTTTTTACTTTTCAATAGGCTTTAGAAAAATAAATTTCTCTTTCATATATAGCAGTTTCTCACTTCTGTAAGGATTAAGAACCTTTCTCTCAGATGACGCAGCCTCATCAGCTAATGGAACCAGCAGGTACTACTGCTGTCTTGAGTACAGTCAGTTACTACAATTCTTCTCCACAATGGATGAAAAATCGGGAATCAGTCCAGCTTGCAATCTGAAATGTTACGAATCTCCTAGGCATTTTACTCTGGGCTTTTATTCAGGTTTTGGTACAGAAAATACAAACAGAGCACATCTGTTAACAATGTTCTAGAATTAACCTCCACACAAAACAAAATCAGAGACAATTCCAGTTCAGGACCCTTAAAACACCAAATTGAACAATCGGGTCATAGCTCAAACTGCTACTTTCAGTCACAGGCAAAGACAGACAAAAAATACCTTATTTTGCCAGGTAAGTGATCCTAAAAATATCCTAAGATCCTGCCTTGTTAAAACACTCTACTATTGGAAGAGCAGGTGACACCACTGGTGGAGAGCTCTTAAAGACAAGGGCCAGCTGAAAGTATGTGTTAACTTGAGCTGCAAGAGAATGAGACAGACAACATCAAAACTAAAAGTAAATCCTATCAACCTATAGCCTCGAAGGGAATTGTAACCACAGGAAGAGTGGTAGCTACAGGTCTCTCTAGATATTATTCATGTTTTCTCCAACAGCAACGCATCATTTGGCAAAATAAATAACATTTTGTTATAAAGAAATAACTTCCTTATTGCTGTACTGGGCTACAGTCACTTAAAAGAAGTGCTAGGAGATGCAAAACCGGGGATGACATTGAGTAGCTAGCTGTTACTCAGGAAAGAACTCAAGGGGCTGTTGCAGAGACTCTTTTGAAAAATATAGTCAGTTATACTCTTCACCCCAAAGTTAGATGAGATACTTTCCTGTTTCTGAGAGAAATGAAGTGTTTGAAGAAAGGTGTTCAAAGAAGCAGTCCATTTAGAGATTGAAATAAGATACAGGCCACAAAGTCTTTAGAAGATCAATAGATCATCACAGGAATGCAACACTCTCTACCATTATACTTGTGATTCCTGTACTGTAGCTAAAGTCCATTTATTGAAAAACATGCACAAAATCTTTGAAATAAACTTCAACACAAAAAATATTGGAAAATACAGTCTAAATACGGTTCATATATTTTCAAATAGTCACCACTAACATTTTCCTATTTGCAGGGCTAACATAAAAGCATATCCATGAAAAGATAACTTCCCAAAACATCTACAATAAGCAATTTTGCCAGCCATCTGTGCAAAAAGCAGTGTAACTTCCCTTTAAACAGAGAAAAAAAAGCCCTAAACAAATCCCCAGTCCAACAGCGGAACAACATACCTCGTCAAATATGAGTCTAAGCATGAAAATATTCTGGTTTGAATTTAGCAACAAAGTATACACAGAGCAGGAAGACTGTGGTTAATCAATGCTATCTAGATTAGCCTATGCGTCTGACACTTCTGTACATAGTTCAGTATTCAAATGCGTTTTTGAGCGATTGCCAACATTCAAGACATACCTCTAATAAACATTATTCGGCATGCCAGATGCTGGACTAGCTGTCAATGTGTTTTTTTCACATAACAGCCTTATGGTTAGAGCACTCACTAAGAAAGCACTAAATTACATCTGAAAACAGAGATTTCATGCTCCCAGCTTCTAGCAGAGAAGAATGAGTGGGAAAATACCCACTCATAAGGCTAATCTCAGTGAAGGACTTACTACTACCTCTTCAATGGAGTGAAAGGTTAATGGGATCCCAATGAAAGAAGATACAACCTACTCCATGTTTACACACCTAGCAGTGGGTCTCTACTATGTGCTCCCGATACTGTTTTCATAGTATATGGTAAGAACAATATAGTACATTGCATAAGCAGAGGGAAAAAAAAGCAAGTCAAAGAGGTCTCAATCTCTTACCTATGAACCCTGCTGAAAGACACAGAATACTCCTCTGCCACATAATTAATTGAAAATATCCATTTCTTTCTAGTTCCCACTCCCTACCTGTTTCCCATAATAACCAGCCGTATCAGTGGTTATACTTGCAATGGAAATAGGAGTTACCAGAATTCAAAGACATTTGAGAAATTGTAAATGGTGCTTACCTAGCCTTAAAGGGTTGAATTCAATAGGAAAAGCAGTAAGAAGACATTTCTTATGTTGATGCCAATGACTTCTATGTAATACATCATCTGGACAGACTACAACATAACTGGTGAGACAATCTCAATGTCAGTTTGGTACTCACATTGACAGGTACTATGTTGTAGAGGCCAGTAAGTTCAAAGCACTGATTTAATTCAAAAAATGAACCTTCTTAAAAAGGAACAGCTGGGATGTTATATAAAGAAACAAGATTTTAATATCTTGCTTTTTTATTTAATGTCATAAAAGCATTATATTTCATTTCTATACAAAAACTAGACTGAAAAAAGGTTTGAATAATGATAGCTGCTCTATGTGTCACATTATTCTTTGTGCAGACTTTGGGAAAAATACAAACACAGTAACTCTTGCAGAAAACAATAAAATTGCAGATCAGTTGGATAGATTAAAAAAAAAATCTTTTTCATTTTTAAAAAAAACAAAGAAAGTGATTTGAATGTAGGATCACTACAGGAGCTGTAGGCCTTCATTCAGAGGCGACTTGTTTGCATCCAACATAAATCAGCAGAGACCATTTATCATCTATCCCAGAGCTGTTCAGCAGCCTATGCATGATGACATGGTAGCTCCTGTTGGAGAGATGTCCAGGTGACAGTTCCAGCTAATTGCCATCCCTGTTGGCAGTCTCAAGGAGTGTAAGGGAGCAATAAGACCTAGAGACCATAGTAGCCTCTGTCTCTAGACAGAAAGCAATTTCAGAACAGGCTGATGAAAAGTTATTTCTCAAATGAGCACTGTCCACCCAATGCGTAACAACAGGATCTCAATTTTAGTTGAGGGCAATATAATACTTTTCATTGGAATTATCTGCATTTTGCATGGTACCATGCAAAATCTTTGAGATACATTTTTTTATTCATGATAAGGGCTTGATTTTTTGGCTCAAAAAAATTCCACAGACCTAAATGATAGACTGCAGAATCAGTCATTTAATATAACATACCAGTATTTCATCATTACAACATTATTTTGTAATCTGCAAGTTAAAAAAAAAAATCATGAATTAGGAGAGCATTTCCTCTTTCTATTTCTTATTACTATTAAAAAAACCTGCATTTACAGTGCAGGACTGTAGAGTTATGGGAAACATTTTGCATTTTAGAGTTCTGGATTCTTTTTCCCTAGTACTATCACCATTTAGTCAGCATAAATACTGGGCTTCATATGGGTCTCTTCCATACACAAGGTGTAACACGAAGATGGACTTTCCAAGTGCCATTCAGTTTTAGTGGTCCCTTTCAAAAAAAACCCATTTGCTTGCCCTTAGAAGTATTACCTTAACAGAACTGCAAAACCTTTAACACCACAGGGGTCTAATGTACAATTCCTTATGCTTACAAAACAGCATAAAATAAGGAAAGCCAAAAGTTCCTAACAGCCACAACTTTGCTAAAAAATGAAGCATATGCCATTTAAAAAGTTGCCTTTTACATATAAAAAGCACCTCAATATTTACAGCAAAACCAACTGAACAAATGTATTAAAATATAATTCTGTATTAAAACCATGTTATTCAGATTCTGGATGTAGCATGCAGCTGTGATACCACAGCAAATTTCCTTAATTTGACCAAACTTTCTAACATGGAAAAATGCAAATCCTGGTTACAAAAGAGAAGAAAAGCAATTCAATGTATCTTTACAACATAAAAACAGTAACTTAAAAATCTCATTGTAGGTACTTCTTTCTGGTCTACTACTGTTCACTAAACAAGTATGCAGAATGCATGTCTGGGATCCAAAAATGTCACAACTCCTCTAATTTGGAATTGCCATTGAAGGTGGTCACCCTCTACCAGGATAGTCTTCTGAGACTGTTTTTACATTTACTGATGCTTAAGTAAACTAACTCCTTTGTGATCACACCAAGGACCATAAACAGCCTATTTCTGCTACTTCATTTTTGCCTTCTCCTGTTGAGAACCTACCAAATCAGACCATTTTTCTTTGGGTGAGGAATATTACATTATATTTATCACTATAGCAACTAACCTAATTGATTTGATGCAGGTTTCTCTTCCACCATAGGATGGAGCCACTATCCCTAAGTATAATCTAAACATTTAAGAAAGAAAAAAATCAGTTTATTATTTTACCATGTCAAAGAGAACATAATCAGGCTTCAGAAATTAAAGAATAAGTGAAAGTCTAATACACTGTACATATACATCCAGAACAGACTTCACAAATATGCTTATCTGTCAAGTGGAACTCAAGAGTATGTTGTTTACTGGTGGCTCTCAGTAACAGGGATGAATGTTGTACAACAAATACACTCCCATAAGCAAAAATTCACAAAGTAATCAAGCGAAGGGGAAGCTACATTCATACAACTGATTCAGGAATAAACTTTGCCAGACCAGCAGATTAAAAATGAAAATAAGCAAGGTAGATCAGAAGTTTTATTTATAGTGCTATAAAATATAGAAAAATGTAAAGTTTTGGATTTTTTTGGAAAACTGCAGGCTTTGGTGTAAATGTAGCAGTATGTTACAGTAAGCGATAATCAGATAGAAGTTCCTGTAATTACTTTACTAATATATTCACCTTTATTGTTTTTTTACACAAGTCTGCTTGTTACCAGAGTTTTAAGATGGTATACTTCCATCTACCTGAATATAAGGTGCGTGGAAAAATACAGAACACCTTACACAGTCAAGTTCTTTTCTTTTACTTCCTAAGAAATATGGCAAGGCTGTTATTCTTAAAACATAACTAAGTTGTTCCACCTTCGTCTCCCAGCTACACTTTTCTTCCAAAAAATTAGGCATCAGATGAAAGACAGACTGAATAAACCCTAGATTATTTTAAAAAGAAATCACAAAATCTGCAGTACTACTATACCTAGAAATAGCTGCACATGTTTTTCCTTGATTTTTAAACATCTTCATCCTTTCCACAGAGCAAAAACATTTTTTGTAATTTTTCAAATACTACTGCTAAAGAAAATGTTCATAGTGCTTCATTAACATTTGGAATTGCAGTTGTCAGATCAGTGAAACATTACATAAATGGTGGAGTGTTTTGACACTGCATATTTTAAGCTGCATGGTGCTTTTCTGTGCTATATGGAATGAAGAGCGTACTATAGGATGGAGAAACATCATCTACATGAGCTCAGAGAACTAATTAGAAACTGGTCATTTAAGCACACCAGAAATTGCTTTCATATTATTGGCTAACATTTGCATTGTTCAGCTTCAGTACACAATGCAAAAGATAAATAATGAACAATATATAACAATTCAAATGAATAATTTCACTCCTTAGAACAGAACATTGTCAAACGTCTCACTGTTGAATATAAATAATTTTCACGGTGTCAGAGTTTACAGTTAACTCTTTCCAAGGCTACGCTGACAGAAGATAGCTGCACAGAACTCATGCCTTCTCATAAAAAGCCTGGGACCCTCCAGATTACTCTAGCACAAGTTTAATAAAATATTTACTATTATTAATATCCAGGTGAATTCCCTTTACACTTGAACTATTCATCCTGCAATATGCACTTACTGAGTCACTTATCTCCTAGTATGCACATAAATTCTTTTAAATCCCAGTATGTTGTTTAGCATAACCTTTGTATTAGCACATTGAATATCGCATTATGTACAAAATGAAATGATTTAAGTGTGGCCCCTTTGATGTGAATTTTTATGAAAACTGTAATGCAAAATGTGCTAAATTACAAAATATGCTATTCTTTTTGGAATAAGCCCCTTCCACTGTTGTCAGTAGGAAGAGTCCCTGTAACATGCAAAAAAAAACCCCAAAACTAAATATTCTCTTAGCCAATTACAACCTTGTTTCAGAAAAAAAAAACACTCCAGAAAAACGGAGAATATAATACAGTTGGAGGGAATGGAATAGAGGGTTAAGAAATGCCACAGGCATGCTCCTGAAAATCAGAATCCATTTCCTAATCATCATAACCTACACCTATTACAGTTCAACAAAACAAGCCTAGTGCAAAGTCTTTTATGCTACAGCTTACACACTACGGGTAAATTACAGACCACATTCAACTCAGGTTGGGAAAAATACAAGTGTAGATTCATTTTGGCAAATTTCTGCAGGTCCCTCTTGAAAAATTACATTTTTTTTTATTATTGCATAGAAACTGCTTTTTCTCTTCTCTTTGAAAGACCCCCTCTCTGATACTAAGGACTAGCTTGCATTCCTCAGAAGTATAGGCATTAACTGTATTAAATAGCTACTTGAAAATAACTCTTGCCAAGAGCAAAAAAAATAAATGAAAAAAATAAAGACCTTTGAAAGTATTAATAGTCCAGACACTTGATTCTTACAGATACCTTATCTGCATCTCAGTGTGATTAATGGACAGCCTCTCAAGTCTGAAAAAGTATATACAAAACTCTACTGATAACCTGTGATGCAGCTCTAAAACTGATAGCATGGGTTTGCTAAACTGCTGCAGATATGCTAAGTAAGCTCCAGGGTTTGTTCCAATGCAATTTCACAGTCAGAGAAACACATATGATCCCAGTGATGTTAAGGCATCTGTCACTTGACTAAGTATGTGCTTCCTAAAGCAATGAACGTAAGCAAAACAGCTCCTGCTCATGGAAGGGAAACAGGGGTAGGCGAGTGTGTAGATGGAGGGAGCAGTCTGGGAGGAAGCTGGCAACATCTGATAATAAACAGTGAAGAGTGGATCATGGTTACTACCACTAGAAAGTTTGTTCCTAAAATCCAAGAGATGTTTCTGTTTGTACTAGAAATGCCACATCTACAACCTAAGGACATCTCATTCTCCAGAGAAGCAGCAGTATTGGAAGTGTCAGTCTACCTGCTTTACCATGGGGGAGTGGGGGCAGCTGCATTGAGGCAGAAAGCCTAAGGCACAGTACCCATGCCTGCCAGCTTCAGAGCTTGGCCTTTGCCAGAAAAGCGTTACCTTAGACAGGAAAGGCGTGGATTTATGCCCAGCAAAAGCACCAGGACAAATATGTACTTACTGCAGTAAGCGATTAGGAGACTAGCCAGGATCATGATAGCCCAGAAAGTTGAGGACATGCTTGGCAAGGCGTTGGCATCTTTCCTACTGCTTCTCCTGGGAGATGGAGCCATTGAAGCCACTTCCCCAGTGGGGGGGAAAGTCAGACAGTTTCAGCAGCCAGCTCTCCCCTTGACTGATGGCCTTTCTCCACACATAATCCTCAAGGAAGGCATCTTCCAACAACCCCACGGTTCGTCAGCAGCAACATGGTTCTGTTGCAGGAATCATCTTCCAGCCAGAAAGCCAAGGCGACTCTAAAGCATGCAGGACTAAGGCGCAGTGGCCACGGCCAGCTTTCCTGTGGTGAGATTCACCAGCGTGGCGGGTTTTATTGGGACTCGGCCGCCTGGCGTGGTGCTCAGCTTTGAAGATGTCCCACGAACGAGTCTCTTTATTTTTTTGCCTTTCCTTTTTTAATTCGCTTAAGTTGTTTCGCCTGTGGTCCTTTCCCCTGCCTCCTGCCCCTCCCCGGGAGGCAGCCCTCCGCAGGCCGGGGCCCGGGCCGAGGCTCGGTGCNGACGCCGGCGCTCGGGGGGGGTCGCGCGGCGGGGCGCCCCCCCCCCCCCCCCCCCCCGCCGCTCTAGGGCGACCCCCGCTCAGGCCGCCGCCGCCTCCCAGCGCAGGGCGGCATGGCCGCGGGGGTGGCGGGCGCGGAGAGGCGAGGGTAGCCCAGCGGCCACTGCCGTCCGCCCGCGCCGGAGGGCTCCGCCAAGCAGCTCCGCGGGACGAGGGCGATCCGGGACCCGCACCCGCGGAGGACCGGGGAGCGGCGGTGCCCGCCAACGACCGAGGACAGAGATGGACAGCCCGGCCCACCGGGCGGAGAGGCGCCCCGTCCCCCTCGGCGAGTCCAGCCTGGTCTCCCCTCCCGGCCGGTCCTGCGGGTTCGACGGGGCGGAGGAGCGAAGGGCGGCCGGGTCCGCGGCGTGCGGGACACTTTACAAGGAGGGTCGGCGACAGCAGATCTCCTCTCTGTGCACCGCCAGCTCCGCTCTTAGGCTCTGCCGCTAGAGCAGCGCCGGTCCTTCAAGTAAAAAGAAGGAGGAGGAGGAGGAGGAGGAGGGGGACGGCGGTCACGCCCACAGGTGAAGAGCGCACGGAGCGGTCCTTCCCCCGGCGCCGTGCCACCTGCGCGTCCCCGCCGGAGGAGCGCTCCCGCTCCCCGGGCAAGCATCGCCCCGTAGCCCCGCACCTGCCCGCCGCTGCCGGCCGCGCCGCGCCCCGCTCCTCCGCTCGACTCCCCCAGTGCGACACTGCGACCGGCGGGCTTAGCCCTTGTCGGTGGGGAGGGAGGAGCCGCGGGGTAGTCTCCCCGCTGCGGCTCCTCCCGGCCTCGCCGGGGGCGGGGGTCGGAGCGGGTCGTGCGTCGGGAAGGGTCCGAGGGGCGCGGAGCGCAGAGGAGAGAGCTGCTGTGGCTCTAAAGGGGTAGAGCCGGCCCGGGCCCCGGCCCCCGCCGTCTCCCCACGGTCTTCAGCGGAGGGGCGGCGCTGAGGAGCCGCCGGGCGGGGAAGGGAGGGGAGGCGGCGCCCGCCCGGAGCCCCCTCGGAGAGGTTTTGCTCTGGGCTGAGGCGGAGTCTCGACAGGAGAAGGTGCCCTCTTCCCGTCCCCTCACCTTCACGGGGCGGCTCGGAGTCTCCACGGTGTATTCTGCCTAGACACGGCCATAGGTGTTAATGGAAACATTCCTCCCTCTATTCATTTGCGGTCCTTACAGGGACTGCTAGCACGCAATTTCTGTCGCTGGAGCAGCAGGGACACATCGCTGTGAAATCCAATTTAGGAGGGCTCCAGTTCATACGTGTGCCAGGAGCCTTTATGGTGATAATAAAAAACTGAAATGTTTTAGGAGGGACCAGGTAGTTGAGCTTTTCCATCCAGAGTCTCCATAGCAATGTCCTCAGATTAATATTTTAAGTTCTGCAGAAAGTAGTCACGTTCCGAGTACAGACAGGATTGGCAGACTAGAAGAGGAGCTTGTTCACAAAACATCCCAGTTGTCTCCTCCTGTGTTCTACTTGCATAATGAAAATGCCATAAAAAAAGTAGATCCATATTCCTTCAGTAGCCCCGGGTTTGTCTGTTTGCCACTTAAATATCTGGATTTAATACGGCGTATGAATGTTGCATTATTTACAAGACAGGACTGTAGGGGCTTTTTTAGTATAGCTGCACTTGACTAGATAGTTGGAACTAGTTCGGTTTTGCACCACGAGGACATCGTCAGAGTAGTCTCTTTGATTTCAGGTCTGATTTTCTACCGCAGTAGTTTGCATCCTGAACTGATAGGGCAGAAGACTGGTGTGTTCAAATATGCTTCATATGGGTACATGCACAACATCCCCTTCCAAGATGTGACTTTCTGTTCCCTTATTTTCAGTGGGAATTTCTGTGACATTTAAATACTAAAGTAGACATAACTAAAGCATTAAGGGAACTTGCTAAACTTTATTCTTCTCCCCCACATAATTTAAAAGAACATTTTGTTATTATTTTGTATTTAGAGACTGAATCTTTGGAACACCTTCAATCCCTGAATTAGATACTAGATTTTCTTTGCAAGTCAATATAAATTCTGTAGCTCCTTTGGTATCCTGAAGTATTAGTTCAATTTGATGTTGTAAAGTACTACTGCATAATGAGTTTTTTTAGAAAATAAGACTTTCAAATTTCCTATTCTCAGAACGAATGTAAATAAGTATTAAGCAACAAAAATGCCTCAGCATGATGTGCTGCTGTTCATTGCAACTCCAGGACTAACATGTAAATTAAGCAGTTTTCTGTCTGTATGAAAAGAAATTTGATTTCCATTACAGCTGTGAGTATTGAATGTACAGTTGAATAACATATTTTAACTATTACTAAAAAGAACAAGCATGACTATCTTGACAAGAGATATATAGTATGATGTATAGATTAAGAGACTTTGAAGCCACAAGGGATAGCTGCAACAGTAGCTGCAACAATAGGCTTCTATATGTTTCAGTATAGTACATAGAATTTTATATAGTACATCTTATTTACCCATTAAGTTGTGGTTATCCAAGAGGATTTCCCTTGGAAATATATCCAGCTTTCAGTCTGAGGTGTGGGAGTCATGATTACTGTTCACCTAAATAAAGTCTGAAGCCTGATGCAGAAACTAAAGTGTTGCTTTTCTAGTTCTGAAAACTGATGTTCACTTGAGACCAGGTTAATTCTTGTGTTGGAGAACTACTCAATTACTCAGAAAGTAAGGTGCCACTTGCTGAGAACAAGGACCACTGAGCTGGGGCCTTTGTTTTTCTATCTACATCTACCTAAAATAATTTTACATGAGGCATTTTATATGAAGAAAGATTTTCAAACATTACATTCTGATTTGATTATCAAAGAGAAAGTAAGGCTTAAAACTACTCTTTAAAAATGTTATTTTAGGTCAGTACTGATTTGTTCTGTAGGTGTATGTTGATCCTCAGTAATGGTCTGGCTGTTCTGAACTGTCTTGTATTGAAAAGTACCTCACCCTGGAGTGACACTACTCACAGAGGAAAATCCTACTCAATGAAAAAGTGGCAGAACGTGATCTTAAATTAATTTGCTTGCCTCTTTCTTTGACATGTCCCCTTCACATTGATTTTCAAGGAAAATGTGTGAAGCTTCTGCCTTTAATGCTTCCCTCATCTCCCAAGAAATTCCCAGTATTTAGACCTTTGTGTGTGCAGAGATGCAGAAACAATGATTAAACTCATGAACAGATGTGTGAAACCAGAAAAGAAAATAGAAACCCGTCGAAGGCTGTATATCAAAGTGAAATAAGCTTGTCAGAAATCAAATTTCTTCTCATACAATCAAAGACACAGATCTCTTGCTCTGCCATTGCTGTTGGAAGAGTTAATATCTACAAGGAAATTAAAATAATATTTAAGCTATTTATTAAGATAGGCTGTACCATTGCTCCAACTGAAATTACAGGCAAAATATTTCTCTGGACTAGAAACAAACTAGAATAGCTTGAAGCCTGTTGTATGCTATACCTATGTGTCAGACAGTTTGTCCACGATGTGTATGCGCACAACTGTTTCCCGCCAGGATGTCAGACCTGTAAAGCTTGTGCTGTGATGTTGACCTCTATTACAGGTGCAGCCCACAGAGGATAAATCCTAACATTCATTTAGCATCAAGCATGTACATGGTAAAAGGAAGGTAACATCCTTTAGATCTTTACAGAGAGACTTTCTGTTCTTTTTGAGTTTGCTTATTTGCTTTGAAAAGAGAAAGTTTGAGTAAAAAGTGGATAAATTCTGTGGCAGTACTTCATAAAGAATTACCAACCAATAATATTCAAGCCAACAGCTGAGATTTGGCTTTAGATAAAGTAAAATGTTTCAGTTGATTCTAAATGTTGATTTTAAAGAAAGAACAGAATAATATCTGAATGGACATTATTATTTATATCTGTTAACTTTAAAATAAATATGAGTAAAATAGATGTAAAAGAATAGCATCAATAAAACTTTTTTTTTTTTTTTTTAGAATGTTAAAACCATGAATTGCATACAAGAGCTATGTAACATCAGCTTGTTTCATCTCAACAGAATTTTCAGAGGAGGAGCAGTGGAGCTTAATACTGAGGAAGTATTCAACTTCAACTTTATTTAGCCATTTACATTTTCAACAAAGCAGTTAAAAGGCTCTGTATGTCTCTTTATAACAGTCCATAGCACCTCTTAACAATAGCAAGTGTCAGAAAAAATGCAAGGGAATTGAAATTTTCTTCCATCTTCCTTGAGAAGAAGAGATCAGTAGAGACTGGTCAGGCGATATAGATTCATGGTTAAAGAAAACAACATTTTTAGTTAGATTTTTTAAGATTTGCTATCTTTATATATAGTAATCTTAGGCCATGTTTGAAAAAAAATATTTAAACTATAAACATACTTCAATGATTTTTTTAATACCTTGTTTAGTGCTCATAATATTGACCATCTATTTAATAGGACAGATTTTGATATTGGCTCACATTAAGCAGAAAATTACTTGTGTTTTTGACAAAGAGAAAGGAAGGAAGGGAGACAGAGTGTGTAGATGCATGCTGATTTCATTGTCAAATTATAATTTAGAGAGTGCAGTCCTTCAATAACAGAAATCATGTTTGGCAAAGAACTGCATATATCTGAAACTATGGGATCAGGAACTTAGTTCTTGCCCAGTATTTCAGTAGGAGTATTTATTTACAGATTATTTAAAACATTCATAGAAATAGATTTTGATACATATTCATACAATAGGCTTTTATCAAGTAGGGTCCTTAGGAGATGTCCACAGTTCTCTTAATGAATAGTAAAAATATATTTATAGGGAAGCTGTTGACCATTCAGTGACCAAAGTTATATTGCTTTATTGCATTGTATTGTTTGTGCCGGGTGCTCTCACTGATGAGTGCTTTTGTTGATTATTGCAACCCCATGACAATGATGTGATACTCATAAACAGTGCCTTTTCATGATCTCCTTGCTATAACATATTTAAGCTACCAGTTAGTAGTGTTTTTTTTCTAACCATTACTAATTTAGCTGGTTTTCTTTCCCTAACTTTAATTGCTTGCTAATGACATTATAGATATAGCTTGATATAGATATAGTTTGAAAAGCTGTATGTAGTTTTGATTTAACATGAAAGCTTTCATAAGTTATGGGAAATCCTCACCTCGTAAAACAAAATGCATAAAGTTGTTCACTGACAGCTATGTTAGCCTACCCAATTATTTGCAAAGCAAACATAAAAAAAGAGAGTGACAGTGGAAATACACTGCCAATGCAAAATAAATTTATACCTGTCTGTATAACTGATGTGTTGTCACAACATCCACATTATCATTCTGACCAAATATTATTTATAGACTTTACACTAAAATGCAGAAAAAACATGAAGGAGAAACACTTAAAGATGCATTTTAATTCCACTTTGTGTCAAAGGCAAGTCTGTAGTTTTTGTTAAAAATTGGCACCAATTTAATATTCTATCAAAATGTTTCTTCCTTTTTATCAAAAAATCCTAGCAATAGATGACCAAGAGACTATATGAACTTTTGTAAAATTAATGGATTCTCACTTAGATCCTTAAAATATTGACATTTTTTAAAACACTTTACTGTTGATATGCAAGAAGCCCAAAAATCAGAATTAAGCTTGGGTTATGATAAACTTCATCACTTTATAGCATGTACTAATAAAATGTTTATCATGTGTGTGTGTATAAGATTGTTTCTTTGCACTGAAATGCCTACAACTGATGTGGTAGATAAGTACGTTCCTGTCACTTAGCAACCTTCACTGGTTTGGAAAAAAAAAAAAAAGGGGGTATCTGGAATGCTATTATTGAAAGTGTCTGGTGTTTAGCAGATTATCAAATCCTTCAGAAGTGAGTCATTACCTGAGCTACAGTGATGCAATATGCTGGATTTGACAGCTAGAACAGAAATAACTAAATTACATGCATGGATAATTTAGGAAGGTGAGTTATTCTAAAAAAATTAGGAAAGAAATCAGAACATAAAACAGCAAACAAGTCTGAAATAAATCCAAATACGGCAAATTACTTTCATTACAGTAAACAGATAAAGAATAAGAGAAATATGAAATCATAACTATGAGCAAATTTCTGTCTGGGAGATTACATAAATTATTAATCAGTTCTGTTGTGGGTTAGGTCTTGTTTCATTTTATGTATTCAAGTAAAAGGAACACCTGTTCCAAAGTGTCCAGAAAAACCTACTATTGATATATGACCAATTGCATATGCAATTCCTTTATGATAGATTTAAAGCAAGGAAAGAATAAATCACTTGTCTGGGAATTTATTCCATTTTGTCTTTTTTTTTGTCTCTGATTTCCTATTATTAGTTCTCCTTCAATGATATACCACAATTTGGTAATTTACATATCATACGGGTGTTGAGAAGTGTACAGTCACCAAGACCTCATTTTTTGATCACTCCTGGTTAGTTCCCCTGCACTGAGTTCTCTAGGAGAGCGAAATCAAGGTATCTGTACATGTCCGTATGTACACTCAGCAACTACCCATTCAAGAGGAAAAGTATCATTGCAGGTCTGGCAACTGCATGATTCTGTGATTCTGTGACTGTGCTTTGAAGCCATCTGTGGGTTTACTATGTCCATCATTATTTCCTTAGACTTTTTAAAGGCACCTCAGAGAGGTAAAGGCATATGTGGCAAACTATGTGTCTTCTTGGCATTTTCTGGAAATCTCACCACTTCTTCACAAACCCTGCTGTAGGAGAAGAAAGAAGTGGTATTATCTGGAGGTAGAATACAGGGCTGTGTTCTAAGAGCTGACCTCTGTTGCTAACGAAGCCAATAAATTTTCTGAGCATTTTTCTTGACAATTGTTTCAATGTCTCTTTTTGCTTTAGTTTCTGCTGGAACTGTGAATGGTTAATGATTTTTCTGTAAAGATCTAGAGCTTTTTGATAAAATGTTCTTTTTGAAGGTGAGGCAAGGCACAAACATTTTACAAATGTATTGCTAAGAACTCATTTCAATGATAGGGCAGTGAGTGCAGTTGTGCTCTGCCTAAGATGATATTTAAATTGTTAAATTCACCATGCAGCAGTATGGTTGATTAGTGAATAGTAAGAAATTTCCCCAGGAAAACAAAATCTTGACAAACTAAGTAAAACTGCAGATTTGAAAGCTAAAATTGTCATCTAGAGCTGGTAAACCTTACTGACATTGTGGTTTGTTTGCATTCTCCCATTTCCCAGTTCAACTATTGGCTCTTTTGGAGTAGAATGAAGTGGTGTTTCTGTCATCTTTATGCTGTCTTTCAGAAAACAGGTATCTTTGTGTAACCAGGAAATCCCTCAAACAAATCATTGCCTTCCTCAGTGGAAATTGGAAACTACTAGTTTAATCATAGTTTACTACTAGTAAATCATAGTATACGAACTACAGCCTCTGAACCTGGTGGACTTTTTTTTTGAGAAGCAGACGAGCTGTTGCTTGAATAATACGCTGAGGAGCAGACAAGAGTTAAAACTTCCAGTGGCTTTTTCGGTCAGCTGAAATGCATGGTTCATCAAACCATGTTCATCAAATACACTTTGTTTCTATCTTCTAAAACAGAATTTTAGATGTAGTGTAGGAGAAGAAAGGGTACTAAAAGGTAGAATAGACAACAGTAAATTAAAAAAAGGAGCAATTACATTTTAGTTGGAAGGATCTGAAGGTGAATGCATATCCAAAAATTTTTTCTTTGGGATTTTTGGCTTTGAGTGTTTTTTTGGGGGGAGCAGTGGGAGGTAGAACAAGAGAGGGAGGGGTGGCAGAAAATTCTGAATTATGGAAGGGATATTTTTTCATTAGCCAGTGGACCTATTTGATTCTGAAGGTGCATGCATATCCTGCAAAATTATGTCCATTCTGAAGGATGGCTTTGGGTAAAGCGTTTGTCTCTCACAGAACACTAAATTCATGAAGTTCAAAAATGGAGAGTTGTTGTGGGTTAACACCACATGGCTGCTCAAACACTGCTTCCTTCCTCACCTCCCCTCCCGTGGAAAAAAATGATGGGTTGAGATAAGGACAGTTTAATAGAACAACTCAAAGAGAAGGAACAGCAGTAGTAATGATAATGCCAATGAAATTATCTGTAAATTGAGTGATATAAACCATGAGACTGTACCCAGTACCCAAGATGCGCTGTCCTTGCTCCTGCTGCTGAAAACAGGCTCACCTCCCTGGGACAGCCCTCCCCTTATATAGCAGGCATGACATCAGTATGGAAGCGAATATCCCATTGGCTGGTTTGATTGTTTATCCTGGCTGTGACACCTGCAGAGGAATAATCCCATGCATCATTATGGAGTGGGGCAATTGCCTGGAAAGCAGCTGTGCAGAAAAGGACCTGGGAGTCCTGGTGGACGTCAAGGTGATCAAGAACCAACAATGTGGTCTTGCAGCAAAGAAAACCAGCAGCCTCCTGGGCTGCAGTAGGCAGAATGTTGGCAACAGGTCAAAGGAGGTGATCCTGCCTCTCTACTCAGCACTGGTGAGACACATTTGGAGTGCTCTGTCTCATGCTGGACTGCCACAAGAGGTAGTACAAGAATGTACAAGAGACACACGTTGATCTCTCTCTCCAGTACAAGGGAGAAACAGACATGGTGGACACATTTCAGCGAAGGACCAAGAGAGTCATGAAGGAATTAGAGCATCTGTTGTACAAGGGCAGGCTGAGAGAGCTGGGATTGTTTATCCTTAAAAAGAGAAGGAGGAGGGGTGTTTTATCAATGTGTCCTGATGGGAGGAGACAAATTCTTTTCAGTAATAAACAATTAAATTAAAAGATGCAATAGGCAGAAATTGAAATACAGGAAATTCCACATAAATAAAAGAAAAAATATTTTACTTTGAGAGTGATCATACACTGGAACAGGTTGTGCAGTGACACTGTGCAGTCTCCATCCTTGGGGATACTCAAAATCTGTCTGGACAAGGTCCTGAACAGCCTGGTGTAATTGAGCCTGTTTTGAGAAGAGAGGTTGAACTAGTCCATTTTCAGAGGTCTTTACAAACTTCCACTATTCTTTAAAAAGCAATTGAATAATGCGAAATAATAATTAAAAAATAAACAACAAAAGTTAGAAAGGGGCTGTCTTGCCCCTTTTCAAGGTAATTGACTATTAACTTAGACTTTGAGTAACATTTGTGCATTCAGACAGCATGACAAGGGCTACGTATCTCAGCACAGAATCTAAGCACAAAGTCAGCAAATGGGTTCAGCTTAAGAAATAACTAGTAGATAACCACTTGAAAATTTTGAGGACGAGGATATGGACTTAGGACTCTAAGCGGTTTTCTATCCACCTGGGTCACCCTACCCCTGAAGGCTGTCACCTGTAATCCTTCCTTCTAACCAAGTACTGTGTTTTGAGGAGAATGTAGTGGTGGCAATGGGACAGATGTCACACCATGTCCTCAAGGCATCCTAGTTATTACAACATTTGTTCAGGATGTGTGGGAGCTAAGTTCAGTTCTCTTCTATGCCATGGACAAATCTGCATCAATCAGTAGTTCTATAATGGGGCACTTACAATCCCCTTGTCGAAACAGTGTCACTGTACATATAATAAATCAAGACTTACGGAGCAGAAGGAGAAAGTATAAAAGTGAAACTGATTCTGTAGCTAACTATTTATGTGGGTACTCACCTTGAGAGGAGACCAATCTCTTCTTGCCTGATCCCAGGATGGTTTCTGTAATTTTAACAATGACAGTATAATGTGCTTAATTATGAAAAAGACAGGCTATTGAAAAAGATTGATATCAGAAAACTTTGATTTACTTGGCCTTAGCTTCCATGCTTTGCCTGTGGATTGGATAATACCTAGTGTAAGTATGTAACTTTCATGACAAATTTGATATCACATTGTATATAATGAGATAATCCATGGCATTGGCTTTCTGACATTAAATCAGTTTCCGATAAACACATAACTATTTTTTCTGAACAGGACAGATTTAATTAAATGAACCAAAAATAAAATTGTTACATTGGTGTTCACGACAATGTTTTCTGACAAGATCAAAGAAATTGTACAATTAATACATTGTCATTCAGTTCTCTGTACTATCTTTCTTTAGATTCCCATTCTCCTTTATCCTACAAAGTCTACATTTGTTTCTCTTTTATTAATATAGACACTTAATTAGAAAAATGAAGTTACTGGAAATAATAATTTTCTTACAAAAAAAGATTTTGAACTATTCAAAACTTTTTTGCCTTCTTTCTTACACCTTCATTTTTTACCCTTCAAAATCTAGAAGTTTCAAAATTAGAAGTCCAGAGGCTTATCCACTGCATTTAGGATTATTACAATGCAAATTAAACAGTATTATGTAGTGTTTATGCCTAACACTTCTGCATGTAAACTGTACGTGCATATAACCTACACTTGCTCTTTACATAACATCCATACCTAGCACTGGAACCTTCATGGGGAGTGGAGACATGGACATTCTGTGCTCTGCCACACCTGGGGTCCTGCGCCACCTAATGTAGACCTCCTCACCTCTGCTTCATCTTGGTGATGTCCTGGGTTTTCAGAGCAGGACCTAGTGGGGATGAGGAGTAGGGACCTGGCATGGATGCAGAAAGGGATGGCAGAGTCAACTGCCTGTGGATCCTGTGGTTATTGTGGTGGCAGCTGGCTGGATGAATGTAGGAAGCTGCAGACAACTTTCCTTTGTGAATCTTGCCCAGATGGGTTGTGGAGTTCTCAATCTGTGGAGATACTTAAAACTCATTTGGATGTGGTCCTGGAAAACCTCCTGTAGGTTACTCTGCTTGAGCAGAAGGGTTGAACTAGGTGTTCTGAAGAGGTCCCTTCCAGCCTAAACCTGTGATTCTGAGAATTAACAGTGTTACCTTTCTTGGTTATAGAAATGTATGTTGTATTATATTGAAATGTGTTGAATATACAGGAGTGTAAGTAGGAAGGCAAAATGACTCAACTGCGCATGTTAACTTGTTATAGACACATTTGATTCACAAGGCCTTAATAACTGATGATTCCCCAAGTGTTCAGTTCATTAGAACTGATTCATCGGTACCCTAGAAAGGCCTCTATGATTAAAGCAGCTTGTTTCTGTCTCCTCTTGGGCACACTAACAGAAGGCTGGGAATACTGATTTTGCAGACCTCTTTGAGATATTGCAGGCCTCTTTGAGATGTTGCCTTATTGTCCTCCTATGAAGCTTCATTGCCTCCATCATGCCAATATCTTGCAACATTATCTCCAGTTGAAGAGAACTGTTTTGTGTTTAAAATAGGGTGAGTTACACAGTCTGTTAATCCAATTTCAGGTACTGGACTGAAAAAAATTATGTGCAAAATTTTTAAAATAATTGAGCTTAAAGTGAGGAAGCGATATACTTGTTTACAAGACCTAATGAATATTTTAATTAATTTTTATTCTTGTGATGAGTTTAGCATGACAATAGAAATGGAACTCAAACACATTTCTGTGTCATCATGAATTAAGGCAATCAGTAGAATTCCTTGACAAGTTGCCAGTCCTTATCATTAGAGGCTTCTCTGATGCTCATTCCACAATAGATTTTTATATCTCATCAGCTGTGTAAGCCATCTTTGTCAGGCAGGAAGGACCTTAACATGTCTTAATTTATTATCTAGGCATCACATGAAACTAACATGACACTTCAAGTCTGTTGTGAATGTCTCTGTGTCCATAGACTCTCAGGCATGCAAAGTGTTGTCATCTGGTATGACACAACCTTTCAGTTATCTGTGTTGCTTAAAATTGTACAGGACGGGTCACCCATCCCCCCCAAAAAAAACCCAAAACAAAACAAACCACCTGCTGTAACCAGAAAGCCCTCTCACACACAAAATTCTCTGTGTTTTATGTCAGATGTATACAATATTTTAAGGAAGCCATAAGAAGCATTGACTTTAAGAACAGATTGGGTAAAAATTGTACACATTCTAGAATGCTATTCTGAGAAGTTTTAAGGTCTGAGGACTGCACAGGTTTTGACTGATCTGGGTGTTCTTCAAACTCAGAAGTGATAAAAGTTGAAGATAAAGGAATTTTTTTGGACAGCACATTTCAATAATATCTTCATAGGTGATTTCTCCCGCCTTATGATTAACTGTGGTGCTGGATGAAGCTTTTCTACACAGTATTCTTTCCTTTCCATCTTGTCAGTTTTAGTTCCAACATAATTTTAAGAGATAGCTTTTGAATCATTAGATTTTCCACCTAATTGCAAAGCCATTACAGACTTAATATGGCTAGAGCTGAGCCTGTCAATGCATACATTTCTTTTAGTTTAATTGCAGTACATCCACCTTAGCTTCCTTCTGAGCTACTTTTAAACTTAGATAACATTCTTTATGAGATTTCCCATAAACTGTCATTCTCGGAAACTGTGATACTTTCCAAATGTTTCAGAATCATACACATTTTTCTAAGATGATTCTGATGCCAAATGGGAAACAAAAGAGTAAGTATCTTTTAAATAATGTCATAATAAGTTGTCATCTTGTCTCTTTCAGGAGAATCTGGTGAGAACAATTTTGACAAAACATTTTTCATCAGAAAACGTTTACTTGGTGAAACCAAAGATTTTCACAGAAACGTATATCTTTTCAGTAAAGGCTTCATAATGAAGATTTTTTTTTTTTCAGGTCCAGGATAGAATTTCTAATCAAAACCTGGCAAATTGAGATACTCTTACCTCTGTGGTCAGGGCAAGTTAGGAGACTGAGGTTTCCAACAAACCTTTTTTACTTACAAATCTTTTTACTCTGAGCTGCAGCAGGTAGCTGAGCCTAAGCTTAGCACTTTAAAAGTGACTGTCCTCAGTGTTTGAATATTGTTTTGGGGGGTAAATCTCTCTCAATCTCCCTTAATATCTCTTCGGAACTTTCTAAATATCTTTGGTTTTCCCCCACATGAAGGCAAAACAAACAAGCAAGCAAAAGACAATTATGTTTACTAAAATAAGATTCTTTTGTTTTCGGGTCAGTCTGCTTGCCAGAGTGCAAAATAGGGTGCTGCTTGGATGTGTTCACATAGGAAGACTCGTTTTGTATCTTTGAAGCTCTACTTAGAGCCTCAGGTCACAGCTCTATGTTGATTCCTAACACATAATTCTCCTTGATTTGAGTGGAATTATCTCTATCAGTACAGGTAGAAATCTTCAGCATTTCTGTTCATAAATTTTCACAAAGAAGAAACTTTTAGTCTTAATATTAAAAAATTATTTACATGTGTCCTTTGAGTAGGCAATTCTATATGCATTTTATATAGCAGTATAAATTCTCTGCTTACAATACTCCAGTAGTTCCTTCTTGGGTAGATTTCAGTTTCTAACATTCTATGTCACAATAATGTAAAAGAATTTAGATTAGCCAAGAAATTAGCCAAATAGTCGAGGACTTGAAGTCCTCAAGTAGGTTCTAAATAATGAGGAGTGTTATCATTGCTGATAGCTACTGTTACAACAGTGGACTAAGAACACAAGCTATACTATATAATTTCTTCTAAATTAATCTGAGAGTTTCAGGATTGTGTGACATGACCAGAGCTGTCAAGTGGGCAGTTGTACATATAAAAATATCAGGAGATACATGACTTGAACATAACATTTGTGAAACACCTTGGCTGTTGGAATGAATTATTAAAAAATAGCTATTTAGAATTAAATAAACTTTAAGAACATACCATGTGAAACCCAAATTGTTTATATTTTTACTATTAAAACAAGATATAATAGGATAATAATAGATAGTGCTACTAAACATACTTCTTATATTTAAATAAAGGAAGTATTTATTTAGAAAAAATTTTTTAAAAATAAAGTATGAGTTGCCTTTTAAACTGGACTGGACATTTTGTAGACCTCGAGCAAAATGATCTGAAAGAAAGTGATGCTTGCTTTTAAAAAGTTTGCTTTGATTTTCTGTGGAGTCACATAAATCTATCTCTGCAGGGATTTCACTTTTCAGTAGCTTTTACTGTTCTAATACGATGCTCACTTCACGCTTCTGACTCAAATGTTAGAAAGCGAGTGTTTGACTTTGACTTTTTCTATGATACCAAGGGTGGCAGGAAATGGCCCACTGCTATTATACAATCAATTGAATGGGTAGCTGCAGGGTGTTGGCATACCACAGCATGTGGCAATGCTGACAAAGACACGACACACAGAGTGGCTATCTTGGAAAATGTACAAATGAGAGAGAAAGAAATGACCCAGAAGGGCATATAATATTTAATTTGTAAATAGGATCTTACAGTACAGACTGTATTGTAAGACACTTTTTTTCTTGTACAACATAATCTGAAGCACTGTGAAAACCTCCCCTCATGTTCCTGTTCTGAACTGTTCTATTCTAGATGTCAAGTCTTTTTAGGCCAAAGGTCTGAAACATATGTTCTACATGTTAGTCACATGTGTCTGCACTTGCTGCTGAAAAGACAGGCATAACCACTGGCTGGCTTTCTGCCAGAGCCCAAGCGAAAGAGTATGTAATGCACTAGCTGTCAAATAGCACACCATGGAGGATATGGAAAGTGACGATCTGCCACTGACTTCTGGCTCCTTCCTTGTCATGCCAAACACCTTGTACAGGTGTTCAGACTCTTCCATGCAGAAAGGGAGCCTGGATGACTATAATTGCTGGCACTTATGAGAAATGCAACATGAAACAGCAACCATTTATGGCACAGTTTTAGATACAACTTTTTTGATTGTGTTTTATTTGCTTAAACCCAGTACTGAAGTTGCTATGAAAAGGCTCAAGAAACTTCATCTTCTAGTTGATAGTTATATTACAAGGTAATAGGCAAGAAAGAAAATGAAAAGAAAAAAAGCACACAATTGAATAGACTGGGTTAACCTGAGAAGGTTGAAAGATATGATAAAGAGAAGGAAGAAATGGAATGCAAGAGTATAGCTCTTAGGATAATGGATATTATTTGTTTAAACTCCATGATATTTTGTTTCCCTGAAAGAGGAACTCTGGGTGAAATGTTGCTTCCATCAACTGCAAGAACTCTTTGAGAAAAAGATGAAATTACAATTTAAATCATATTAATAGAATGTATATATATTATCACTTATAATAGTTGAGTAGTCATAGCTCAGTAGTAAGGAAAATCACTAGAATGCATATATAGTCTCAAAGCATGTAGACTGAACAGTCAGTATTTTTTCTTTATCTATCGAATATTGGTTTATATTCTCAGACCTAACTACAAGTAACTTTTTGAGAATGAAACTAACTAATCAAGAGAGGTGACTGAGAACATTTGGTTGCCTCCTGCTTGCAAATGTTCTTCAGAAGAATATAATGTACTCTATTGATTCTAAAGACTAGCAAAGGTAAAGTTCTAACAGAAGGCAATTTCCTTTCTTGACACTCTGAAGTCTGCTATTCCATTGAGATTCATACCCAAGAAACTATCATATTGTTACTAATTTTTTTTTCTGGTCACTGTATGGCTACTTCAGCTACTTTAGCACAAATCAGAGCAGCTACGTTAGGAACAGAAGTTCATTATATAGTCGACTGAGAGCACTAGACACTGCTCAGGGCCAGGTCAGAATGCTTAAAATTAATTAAATAGGTATTCAACTACTCACTATAGCCAATGGATACTAGGATACTGGTTTTATCACACCTTCTTTAAAACGAGAGAGTTCAACTGGGAACTAAATATTCTTTCTATTGATTGCAAAGGTAGCCCACCTGTGACTAGATGAGACATTATAGACATTTACACTTAGATGAGATGGGTTTCTAAACCTCTCTCTTTCCTCAGCTCAGGCGAGCCATACTCAATATATTAGGTCCTGAATTCACGGCCAGGGGAGCCCACATTCATATACCCAGGCCTAACTACATGAATCAGTGTAGGTGACAGCTTTGATCTATCTGCAGCTGTTCCCCTGCTAAGGAGTTTTAATTTCTTGTCTAGCAAAAGCTTTGATTGCTATCAGGTCCCACAACACACAACCATTCTGGTAGTCATTCAGCATATAAATACAGTGAGAGTTACAAAATCCAAGTCCAGGAAGAGCAGAAATGATAATTGCACTAGGGAAGTGGTATTTGTGGGGACACGATAATCCTGTTCTGCAGATCTGTTTGAGAATTTCATTGTGTCTCATCTCTAAAGTCTCAGAGACTTATCCTTTTCCTGGTGCAGTTTGCAGAATTCAGGTTTGGTCCATACCAATAGCTGAACAACCACTTGGACTTTGAACTTAATTAAAACCTTTTAATGAATTTAAATACATTCTTGGGAGAAAAAAAATGGAGTTAGTATTCATGCATCAACAGAATTTACAAAAAAATATTGCCCTCAAAGCCTTAGTTCATCTGTTGTTTCTTCTGGGGGACATATAAAGTCCAAAACTTATATGTAGTTTCTAGTGAAGTACCAACAGTAGATGCTTGTCCTACTTGGAACTGCTAACCGTGGAAAGAAAATTAAAAAGCTTCTATTCTGTTGTCCTGTTTTTCTGAGGTGATTTAAATAATAATTCTATGAACATTTTGACTACATAGTTCCCATTGGAAAACTGTTCCAGAATCTCATTGAATTGAATTTACAGTCTCAATATTTTAATTGCAAATCTATATTTAACTGGTTAAACCTAAGCAGTTTAAAAGAGGTTTGTTTTTCTTCATTATTTACCTCCACCTTATATTTACAAAGGATAAGACTATCTCATCTTAGCCTTAAATGAGCCATGTTTATATATAATGCCATTTTAACTGCCTCTGCAATTAGGAGGCTTTGCCAGTTGAGATCACAGTGGTGTGAAATATTGTAAAAGATTTTACTTCCATTAATGCTGATCCTATTTATAGGCCTGTAGTATGTTTAAAGCATGATTATGGGGCACATGCATATGAATCGCTTGCCAATGGAAAGCCAAGTCATGTACTTTAAATTCTGAACTTCATTATTATCAGGAAAAAAAAGTATGGGAAGTGATATTCAGTACATCACTCTGAAATACAAGAATCATAGAATCATACAATGGTTAAGGTTGGGAGGAACTTTAAAGATCATCTGGTTCCAGCTCCACTGCTATGGGCAGGTACATCTCCCACTAGACCAGGTTGCTCAAAGCACCATGCAACTTGGCCTTGAACACTTCCAGGAAGGGTGCATCTCCAGCTTCCCTGGGTCACCTGTTCCAGTGTCTCACCAACCTCACCATAAAGAATTTCTTCCTTATATCTATTCTAAATCTACCCTCTTTCAGTTTAAAACCATTACTTCTTGTCCTATTACTACACTCCTTAATAAAGAGTCCCTCTCCATCTTTCCTGTAGGTCCCCTTTAAGTACTGTAAGACCACTATAAGGTCTCACTGGAGCCTTCTCTTCTCCACACTGAACAACCCTAACTTTCGCAGGCTATTCTTGTAGCAGAAGTGTTCCAGCCCTCTGATCATCTTTGTGGCCCTCCTTTGGACCAGCTCCAATGTGTCCATGTACTTCTTATGTTGGGTGCCCCAGCTGAACACAGTACTCCAGGTGGGTTCTCAAGAGAGTGGAGTAGAGGGGAAGGATCACCTCCCTTGACCTGCTGGCCACACTTCTCTTGAGGCAGTCCAAGATGTGATTGGCTTTCTGGGCTGCAGGAGCACACTGATGGCTCATATTCAGCTTTTCATCCACCAGTACCCCCAATGCCTTCTCTTCAGGGCTGGTCTCAATCCATTCATTCCCCAGCCTGTATATGTGCTTGGGATTGCCCTGACACAGGTGTCGGACCTTGTGCTTGGCATTCCTGAACTTCATGAGGTTTGCATGGGGCCATCTCTCGAGCCTGTCAAGGTCTCTATAAATGGCATCTCATTNGCCTTCTCTTCAGGGCTGGTCTCAATCCATTCATTCCCCAGCCTGTATATGTGCTTGGGATTGCCCTGACACAGGTGTCGGACCTTGTGCTTGGCATTCCTGAACTTCATGAGGTTTGCATGGGGCCATCTCTCGAGCCTGTCAAGGTCTCTATAAATGGCATCTCATTCCTCCAGCATGTACACTGCAATGTCAGCAAACTTGATGAGGGTGCACTTTATCCCACTGTCCATGTTGTCAACACTGATGTTAAACAGTGTCGGTCCCAACACTGACCCCTGAAAAATGTCACTCATCACTGATCTCCACTTGGACACTGAGCTATTGGCTGCAACTCTTTGGGTGCAATCATACACCCAATTCATTATCCACTGAGTAATCAAGACGTGAAATCTATGCCTCTTCAATTTGGAGACAAGGATGTTGTGTGGGACAGTGTGGAATGCTTTGTGCAAGGCCAGGTAGATGACATCAGTTGCTCTTCCCTTACCTACCAAAGCTATAACCTGTTGTAGAAAGCCACCAAAACTGTCAGGCACAATTTGCCATTAGTGAAGCCATGTTGGCTGTCAACAATTACCTCCTTATTTTCCATGCACCCTAGCATAGTTTTCGGGAAGATTCAATCCATGATCTCGCTGGGCACAGAAGTGAGACTGACTGTTCTGTAGCTGCTCAGATCTTTCTTTTTAAAAATGGGGGTTATGTTTCCCCTTTTCCAGTCAGCAGGAACTTCACCAGACTGCCACTACTTCTCAAATATGATATATAGTGGCTTAGCCACTTCATCTGTCAGTTTCCTCAGGACCCATGGATGCCTCTCATCAGATCCTATGGATCTACGCACTTTCAGGTTCCTTAGATGGTCTCAAACCTGATCTTCTACAGTGGCCAGTTCTTCATCCTCCTAATCGCTGCCTTTGCCTTCTGCGACTTGGGTGGCGTGTCTGGAACACTTGCTGGTGAAGACTGAGGCAAAAAAAGTTGTTGAGCACCTCAACCATGTCCTGGGTATCCAAGTCTCCTGTTCCCTTCTGGGCAGGGCCCACATTTTTCATAGTCTTCCTTTTAACACTGACATAGAAGCTTTTGTTGTTGCCCTTGACATCCCTGGCCAGATTTAATTCTATCAGAGTTTTGGCTTTCCTAACCTTATCCCTGGCTGCTTGGACAATTTCTGTAGATAAATTATTTCTCTGTAGAGAAATAACCTAATTGTGAAAGGCACATATGAACTAGAATAAATCTGAAAAAGGAATGTTACTTGCTAGAATCCAGTCAAATCATTACAAGCATCTTCCTGTTCTAGTGTGAGTTTCACAAGGCTGTTATCTAGTTTCCCTACAAAGTTAATGTTAATTTAAGTGTCACTTAAGAAGGTTTACCTTTTTTACACACACACTTACCATGTTTCTGCCTGCTTTTCTGATACATACAAGAGTCTGACTGGATGTAACACGCAGGCCAACAAGACATGAGGCTTGGGTTAAATACAGTGGAGCCTAGATAGCACACCCACACTCCAGTTTGTAAGAAATGGGATGTTGGATCTGACCTGCCTTGTAAAGCACATTGAAATGTAAGCGATGTTAGCTCTTGTGTGGTATATCAGATCTTCTGAAGATTAGACAACCATATAACTTTATTTGGGTCTGTTTCAAGGTTGCATACCAGTATACACATTTCCTCCTTGTTCACTGTTTTAGTGCTTTTTGTTGTATGAAATGAAAATAACTGGGGTTGAGAATGCTGTTATATGTGAGTCATTTGAAATCTTTACTTTGCTAACTTTATCTCCGTGGAGAAAGGAGGAACACAAACTCTCATTACGTCAAGGTGCCACGAGGTCTCTGGAAGCTGCCTGGAGCCACATACCAGGAGACACAGGGGTTCTTCATGGGCCTCACCAGCCAGAGCCCATTCAACAGCTCCCAACCAGGGAGCAGGGCAGGTCAGGAGGGCAGCTGAGGGCCAGGAGGACCAGGACCCTGCTGTGATGAAGCTGGAGAGCCATACTCCTATAGCATCACTGGGACAGAGATTGACACCTCCAGGCTGAGCTGAAATGGGGTCCTGGGTCATGGGGCAGAGGTGTGGAGAGCCCCCAGGGGAGGCTGGATAGGGCCATTGAGGGCCAGTATTGCCCTTAGTATCCTGACATTTAATGACCCATATGTAAAATATAAAAGGTCAGTTTGTCTTTATCAGGAAGAATGGTTACATGCTTCTTGATCTTCTAGACTGATGACCTTTCTTTTCACATTGTTTCCACAAAGATAAAAGAAACTGGCAAGGAAAAACAAAGAAACATTAATCTGAGGAGCCATTTTTTGTATTTTCTACCTATGCTAGGGGGGAAAAAAAAGGATGAAATAACACTCTGTCATCAATTAAAAAAAATACATAAATTTTTAAAATACACAAGTTAATTTCAAAATACGACTATATATTCTGGTAACTTTAAAAGTCAGAATATTACACTTCTTACTTATCTCTTGGTGTTCAGGAATTGAATAACCCCCCTGTTTTGTTTAACATGGAGATCTGTTGCTTATGGATTGTATTGCAGATGATTACTTAAAACAACGAGATATGTTGCCCACTTCATTATCTGTTTCTTACCTTTCCTTTCAGAAGTTCACTGCTCTACAAAAACACTTTTTTCTTATCAGCAATAGTATGTCAAAGCCTCAAGAGTGATCTATATATACTTGGCATGATTGTTATTAGACCATATCTTTAGGATCTCAGTAATAAAAACCATCTTAATTTATTCATGGCACTAGTTGTTCACAAATATAATAAATCAGTATTTTTCATTTACTTATCTACAAGGCTTTTTCATTTATGATTTAATTTCACAGCTGCATAAACATAACATCAAAAATCAACACATTTAAAACATTCAGGTAAACTAAGGGACAGCTTACTATCATGAAATGGCAAAGTGTATGAGAACAGATAAATTTGAATTGTGAGCTGAGCAGTAAAAGAATCTGTCTTAATAAGGAATTACATATCTTTGGAGTTTAATTACAATAGGGCCTGTCACTATAAGATTAATGATGAGCAGTTTTTCACTTCAAACAATTGCAATTGAATTAAGATAGTACCATTATTCTTAGAGAGGTAAGGTCAACCAAATGAGGCAAAAGTGGGGAAAAAATAGAAATCCAAACTGCACTACAATGAGAGAACATTCTATAGGAAGTCAGGACCTTAAAATGCATTACAAGGCTTAAATATACAAATTTTTTATAATGTTATGTAAAATATTGAAGTAAGATGATAAAATACTAAGACATTTTATATTCTTTTTAGTTAACCATGCTGCACTGTGGTATCTAGTACCATTTTCAGAACTGTGAATCAGAAATAATTTGTACATTTGCATCTCTTCCTCCTTTCTGGAAATGGGAAAAACTTTTTTAGAATACATATGTTACTTTCTCAAATATCATATACCAGCACTTTTGGGCAGGGAGGACATTTGACTGTATGGTAGGGAGAAACTCTGAATTCTTGATTGTGAGGTTATTTTTTTAATCCACAGAGTAATGCAGCCACTGGAGTCACTGTAGTTTGTCCTTGTACCTTGCTATACAAAGGCAGTAGCCCTTTCCCATATGGAAGAGACATTTAAAGAAAGAAAATCTCAAAGGATTGTTGTTACCTCTCTGCAGGAGATCAATGGACAAC
>VYZX01006510.1:7791-42821 GCA_013401335.1 Brachypteracias leptosomus
AGATTCCAGTGATAATACTTGTTATTTTTTAGCATGAAGTACAAGAAAATCCCATCCAGCAAGCCAGTTAGCATTGGAAATTCAGTAAAAAGTATGCAAAAAAAGACTTACAGTCAATCAATTTTCATCAGCAAAGCTTGAAAGATTAAGTTCCCATTTTCTTAACCCTTGAGTCAAGCAGCTATAGAGACAGACAGACAGCAGGTTTCCTGCTCAGCAGCTGCCTTTTTCTGCTGCTTCATTATACAAATTTTACTAAGAATAGGTTAAAACAGCTAGTCAAAATCCAAAGGCACAAAGACAGTTAAAAAAATGATATGCAAAGTCAGTTTGTGTGAAATCAAAGGACATATCTCCATGTAACTGCCTATTCCCTGTCTTTATTATCCATCCAGTGGGACTGGTTGTCCACATTTGTAACAAGACCTCACAAGGACCTACCCACACAGTTGGATATTTAATCACCTTTGAAAGTCTGACCATGTATACTTATTTTACTTATAATATACTCCAGTTAGAATTACAGAGTCACAGAATGGTAGGGGTTGGAAGTGACCTCTGGTGATCATCTAAGTCAACCCCCCTGCCAAAGCAGGTTCGTCTACATGACGTTGCACAGGAATGCATCTAGGTAGGTTTTGAAAGTCTCCAGAGGAGACTCCACAACCTCTGTGGGCAGCCTGTTCCATTGCTCCATTACTCTTGTGGTAAAGAATTTCTCCTCATGTTGAGGTGGAACTTCCTGTGTTCCAGTTTGTGTCCATTGCCCCTTGTCCTATCACAGGACACAAATGAAAAGAGACTGCTCATATCCTCTTGACCCCTACCCTTTAGATATCTGTAAGCATTGATAAGTACTCCTCTCAGTCATCCCTTCTCCAAGATAAAAAGACCCTGTTCTCTCAGCCTTTCCTCATAATACAAATACTCCAGTCCCTTAATCATCTTTGTAGCCCTCTGCTGGACTCTCTCCAGTAGTTCCCTGTCTCTCTCGAACTGAGAAGCCCAGAACTGAACATGATACTCAAGATGTGGCCCCACTAGGACAGAGTATAGAGGGAGGAGAACCTCCCTCGACCTGCTGGTCACACTCTTCTTAATGCAACCCAAGATACCAATAGCTTTCTTGGCCACAGAACATGCTGCCTGCTCATGGTCAACTTGTTCACAGGACTCCCAGGTCCTTCTCCATGGACCTGCCTTTCAACAGGTCAACCTCTAACCTGTACTGGTGCATTAGGCTATTCCTCCCCAGGTGCAGGACTCTACACTTGCCCTTGCTGAAGGTTCCCCTCTGCCCAGTTCTCCAGTCTGTCAAGGTCTCGCTGGATGGCAGCACAGCCTTCTGGTGTGTCAGCCACTCCTTCTGGTTTTGTATCATCAGCAAACTTGCTGAGGGTATGCTCCATCCCTCTTCATCCAAGTCATTAATAAATATGTTGAGCAGGACTGAACCCAGTGCTGACCCCTGGGGAAAACCACTAGCTACACACCTCCAACTGGACTCTATGCTGCTGATCACAACCCTCTGAGCTTTGTTGCTCGGCCAGTTCTCAATTAACCTCTCTATCCACTCATCTGACCNCTGTAAGCATTGATAAGTACTCCTCTCAGTCATCCCTTCTCCAAGATAAAAAGACCCTGTTCTCTCAGCCTTTCCTCATAATACAAATACTCCAGTCCCTTAATCATCTTTGTAGCCCTCTGCTGGACTCTCTCCAGTAGTTCCCTGTCTCTCTCGAACTGAGAAGCCCAGAACTGAACATGATACTCAAGATGTGGCCCCACTAGGACAGAGTATAGAGGGAGGAGAACCTCCCTCGACCTGCTGGTCACACTCTTCTTAATGCAACCCAAGATACCAATAGCTTTCTTGGCCACAGAACATGCTGCCTGCTCATGGTCAACTTGTTCACAGGACTCCCAGGTCCTTCTCCATGGACCTGCCTTTCAACAGGTCAACCTCTAACCTGTACTGGTGCATTAGGCTATTCCTCCCCAGGTGCAGGACTCTACACTTGCCCTTGCTGAAGGTTCCCCTCTGCCCAGTTCTCCAGTCTGTCAAGGTCTCGCTGGATGGCAGCACAGCCTTCTGGTGTGTCAGCCACTCCTTCTGGTTTTGTATCATCAGCAAACTTGCTGAGGGTATGCTCCATCCCTCTTCATCCAAGTCATTAATAAATATGTTGAGCAGGACTGAACCCAGTGCTGACCCCTGGGGAAAACCACTAGCTACACACCTCCAACTGGACTCTATGCTGCTGATCACAACCCTCTGAGCTTTGTTGCTCGGCCAGTTCTCAATTAACCTCTCTATCCACTCATCTGACCTACATTTTCTGAGTTTACTTATGAGGATGTTATGGGAGACAGTGTCAAAAGCCTTGTTGGACTTGAGGTAGACAACATCCACTGCCCTCCCCCCATCTACCCAGCTAGTCACATCATCATAGAAGGTTATCAAATTGGTCAAGCATGATTTCTCCTTGGCAAATCCATATTGATTACTCCTGATAAGCTTCTTTTTCTCCACATCCTTAGAGATGACCTCCAGAATGAGCTGCTCCACCACCTTTCCAGGGTTGGATGTGAGGCTGACTGGCCTGTAATTTCCTGGGTCCTCCTTCTTGCTCTTTTTGCAGACTGGAGTGACATTGGTTTTCCTTCAGTCGTCTCCTGTTCTCCATGACCTTTCAAAATGGATGGAGAGTAGCTTAGCAATAACATCTGCCAGCTCTCTCAGCACTCATGGGTAGATTCCACTGGGGCCCATGGATTTGTGGATGTCCAGTTTGCCTAAATGATCTCTAATCCAACCCTCCTCTGTATTGGTTCTGTCTGAGATGGAGTTATTTTTCTCCATAGCAGCACTCATAGTGCTGTGCTTTTTATTGGGAGCTACAAGGGTGTTGATAACACACCATGTTGTGACTACTGCTGAGCAGTGCTCACACAGCACCAAGGCTCTTTTCAACATTTCCCATTCCCAGTGGGATGGGGTGAGCAAGATCTTAGGAGGTGACACAATAAGGACAGCTCATCCAAACTGACCAAAAAGATATTCCATACCATATAATGTATGCTCAACAATAAAAGCTAGGGAAAAGAAGGAGGAGAGGAGCCATCTGTTGTCCTCCAGAGCAACTGCTAGTGTATTGGAGCCCTGCTTCCCGGGAAGGGACCAAACTTTGCCTGCTGATGGGAAGTAGAGAATAAATCTTAGTTTTTCTTCACTTCTGTATGCATCTTTTCCTTGGCTTTGTTTTCTTTTGATTAAAATGCCTTTATCTTGACCCAAGAGGGTTTTTTTCCATCTTATTTTCTTCCCCCTTGACCTGTTAAGGAGGGAGGGGGATTGATAGAGCAATTTGGTGGGCACCTGGTGCCCAGCCAAGGTTAACCCACCACATGCTCAACCAAGGGAGAGCCTTCCTGCAGACTTTCTATCTTACCTCTATGAACTGGGATTCCTGAAGCCTGATCTTAGCAGAAAATACTGAAGCAAATAAGACATTCGGTAACTCTGCCTTCTCTGTATCCTCTGTTACCAGGGCACCCACCTCATTCAACAGCAAGCCCACATTTCCCTAGTTTTCCTTTTGTTACTGATGTACTTGAAGAAGCCCTTCTTTTTGTCTTCTACAATATTTGTCAGATTTAATTCCAAGAGGGCCTTAGCCTTCCTCATTGTATCCCTACATACTCTGGCAATATTCCTATATTCTTCCTAAGTGTGCAGTCCCTTTTTTCACATACTGTGAACTTCCATTTGGGTTTTTTCCAGAAGCTCCTTGTTCACCCACACAGGTCTGTCGCCTCCTATACTTGATCTTTTACTCATAGGGATGCATGGATCTTAAGCTTGGAGAAACTGGTGCTTGAATATTAACCAACTCTCTTGGCCCCTCCCTACCTTCTAGAGTCCTAACCCATGGGATTCCTCCAAGTAGGTCTTTGAAGAAGTCAAAGTTAGCTCTCCTGAAGTCCAGGGTTGCAATCCTACTTATTGCCCTGCTTCTTCCTCACATGATCCTGAACTCTACCATCTCGTGGTAACTACAGCCAAGGCTACCCTCAACCTTCACATCCCCAACCAGGCCTTCTTTGTTCATTAGTACATGGTCCAGTAGCACACTCCTCCTCATTGGCTTCTCCACCATCTGTGTCANGCTCAACCAAGGGAGAGCCTTCCTGCAGACTTTCTATCTTACCTCTATGAACTGGGATTCCTGAAGCCTGATCTTAGCAGAAAATACTGAAGCAAATAAGACATTCGGTAACTCTGCCTTCTCTGTATCCTCTGTTACCAGGGCACCCACCTCATTCAACAGCAAGCCCACATTTCCCTAGTTTTCCTTTTGTTACTGATGTACTTGAAGAAGCCCTTCTTTTTGTCTTCTACAATATTTGTCAGATTTAATTCCAAGAGGGCCTTAGCCTTCCTCATTGTATCCCTACATACTCTGGCAATATTCCTATATTCTTCCTAAGTGTGCAGTCCCTTTTTTCACATACTGTGAACTTCCATTTGGGTTTTTTCCAGAAGCTCCTTGTTCACCCACACAGGTCTGTCGCCTCCTATACTTGATCTTTTACTCATAGGGATGCATGGATCTTAAGCTTGGAGAAACTGGTGCTTGAATATTAACCAACTCTCTTGGCCCCTCCCTACCTTCTAGAGTCCTAACCCATGGGATTCCTCCAAGTAGGTCTTTGAAGAAGTCAAAGTTAGCTCTCCTGAAGTCCAGGGTTGCAATCCTACTTATTGCCCTGCTTCTTCCTCACATGATCCTGAACTCTACCATCTCGTGGTAACTACAGCCAAGGCTACCCTCAACCTTCACATCCCCAACCAGGCCTTCTTTGTTCATTAGTACATGGTCCAGTAGCACACTCCTCCTCATTGGCTTCTCCACCATCTGTGTCAAAAAGTTATCATCAATGCACTGAGGCAGACCTTTGGAGATTTAGAGGAGACCCTTGAAGATTTAAGCAGAGAAGAGAGAGAATCTGGCTTCAAAACCAGAACATTTATTCTTTTTTTTTTTTCCAGTAGTGCATTACCTGTAGATGGGGACTACCTGTCCCTTCTTCCTGTTAACCAATGCTGGCTCAGTGCAGAAAAACTCTTACTTTAAAGCTTAAGTTAAAAAAATTAAAAAGTTAAAGGAAATCCTTGAAGTTTATAGCAAAAGCTAAGACATGAATTTACATATCTACAAAAGTCATTGAGATAACCTCTTACACATAAATTGAAATTCTGTGGCCTTTTTCTTGTCACTGTAAGATTTAACTCTGAGGAATACAAATGCATAGGATTAAAAACACAACTCTACACTAAATAGTAAATGACATTACCAATAAAAATGGATAACATGAGCAATACTTTTTCCTTGGCAGAGTGATAACTTGGAAATACACAATTTCTTCACTACGTTAACACACAGAACTTAGAGGAAGCAGATAGCTGCCTTCCTAATGACCTATTACAGGCACCCTTTACAGGTCATTAGTGTGGAATTAATGAAAGCATGTCTGTGCAGAAATTAATTTCCTGTCCTTCTGTAACAACAAAGAAAGGAAAGGAAGAGCTGATAGCAGTGTTCCTGTGCTTAAAGCACAGTCTTGGAGGGTTGGACTATTTGGGTTCTGTTCCCACATCTTCTGTAACATCCTTCATGACCTTGGAAAAATCACTTGATCTCTTTGTGCCTTAAATTTCCTTTTGTGAAAAGGAATTAATTACACTTCACTACTTCTAGAGAAGTGTCATTAAGCCTAATTAGTTAATGTCTGTAAAGTGCTTTGAGAGCATCTTTTGACATTTGATATTCTAAGTGCAAAACATCACAGTAAAAATCTGTAGCAGTCTGGCTTAGTATTATCTGTTTATCATAAACAATATTCTTGACAGTCTAGAAATGCTAATCTGGTGTATTATACAAAGATAAGTTAAAACTACATTTATTTGGGCTCTGATTCAGCTAGATACCCAGTAACATACCTTCATGTAAACACTAGGTACCAAAAGTGCTCTGTACACTGTTATGCATTTAATACCCTCGAGCTGAACTCTTACTCATCATTACATTCCCTCACTCCAAATAATTCCTTGAGGACTTCCTAAATGTAATGTTTTTAATTGGTGGGGTGATCAGGAAAAGTGGTATAGATCAGGGAAGAGTGTTTAGAAAGAGATTAATATTTGAAACTTCAGGATGTGTGTTTAAAGGATAAGATCAGGTTTATGCATAGCAAAGATCACTTTGGCAGTATTTTGAAAAAAAAGTATCAGATAAGAGATATTTGAAGGTTAGAGTAACCAAGGCAGAGACAGATGTAAGCTTGTACTTATTATTTAGACCATTACCTACACAAGAGATTGAAGATTTTAATGTTTCACAGAAAGATGTGATAAGACTTGACTTCATCTTGGAAGTGATAGGGAAGAAAGAAAATAGTCAAAAATGACCATTCATCTTGCAGATCTTAATGGCAAAGAGGATATTGCTTATAAAAAGAAGTGGAAAAATTAAAGGACAACAGACAGTGAATAAACTTGCAGATAAATGATACAGCAACACAGACATTCATCAAAAGTTTTGTTTACAAGAACAGAAACAATTTTGCAAACTTGTCAAAAACATTTATGAAAACAAGGAAGCTATGCCTACTGTTACAACACAGAGAAGATATGACATGGAAAATACAAATACCAAAATTAATTTTCAAGCAATTTAATAAATTACACTGAATAGGTATGGGGAGATTTGCTTCCATAACATATTGTAGGTTGAAACTACATAAGAAAATGGCCACATGTGTTGGTGGAAGTCCATGCTGTACTTAATGACTCACTCTTTGCTGGGCAGACAGTTTAGCGCATCTCTGCAGATTGTTTCATGGGCTCATGGCCTAGAATAACATTTAGTCTTCCACATATACTACTTCAAAAATATTTTTCAGTAACAGCTGAATTAATTAAAAAAACACTAGTAAAATTTATCAAAAAGAAAGTTACATTTCCCTATTTCAATCTGTTTACTAAACCTATTTATTACTTACTATGTTTTTATTTATAAACATATTCATTTAGCTTTAATATCTACCTTAAAGTTTTGAGCAATGGCATGTTTTTGTTTCCAGAAGACATTTTTCCAAATTTCATAAGAGGCAAGGACGTACAAAGCTGAGATCTTAAACACCAGGTTAGGTGTTATAGGGCAGCTTTGGAAGTTACTGCTCTCCATATCTCATGTGGCTTGAGTGAAAGAGCTTGAGAGTCAAAGTGGACCATTCAACCTCATGCTCTGAACATATGCTTTCTGTCCCTGTAGACTGACTGTGCCAACAGATTAATCATGGATTTAAAAAACTAAGATAAACTCTGTGGCTACTTTGCTTGTCTTTTATGCAAGTAATCAGCCTGTGCAGGTCCATAGTTCAAAGAATGTACTTGTAATGTCCTATAATGTCTGTTGAACTAGATTTGGGAACAGAAGTTGATTTCTACTTTGGGCATAAATTCAAGTTCAGATATCAAACTCTCAAGCCTTTATCTAGAAAGAGTTAGATACTAGTACAGAACCCAGATTTTGCTTCAAATTTGTCATGAATGATGTGTGTTAAAAAAACCCAGAAAAAATAAACCGACAAACCAAAACCCCAGTAACATTCAGTTCTGTTAAGAAGCAAAACCTCCAACCTTCAAAACTAATGGGATTTTTGTCATTAACTTCCACGGAAACCTGGAGAGCTATTACAGCTATCACTGTCTTCTACAGGAATAAAAGTAGTATGTTGGAAAAAATCCAGATTTTGCTGATTACATTAGCTGTATTCACAAAATCAAGATCTATTTGAAAGTACCAGTCCTAGCATGGTTTAAAATGTTCCAGATATAGGATCGTCATGGGAAACAAAAAAACAAGAAAAAAACAAGCTTCTTTGAAATGACACAAAATTCATTCAGATACATGTAACTTATATTTTTCATCTGGTACATTAATTGACCTTCCCATACACAAGCTATTTGTCCCCACTCGGAGTCCAGAGTTGTCCAAATTGCTAATGATACTTCATTTTCAGAAAATTAAGAATGGAATGGGCCTTACTTACCTCTGTCTGTTTTGTAAAAAGAAATAAAGCGACACTAATAAGATAAAGCAGAGACATTCATGGGCTACTCATTCCATGCAGCTGCCCAAAACTCAATTTGTCATTAATGTCACTCTGAGCACTACGTATAGTCATATTTGTCTGAAAGCTGCTGACAGATGCCCTTCTCTACTGAATCCTCAGTTTTGGTTGCATGCCTTTAAGATTACAAATTGCTCTTTTCATGTCTGTGTTGGCCTTTGAATGGTTACTGAATGTAAGTATCACACATGAATGGTGCTGGGCGATCACCAGCTCTGAAATGTACCTTGAAATGCTGATATTTGCTATGTTATTGTACATAACTTGTGTATTAATACATGTCTTCAATTGTAGACAGTGAGCTGATCTTAGGATCCAGATCCTCTCTTCAAAGTGATGTGTTTGATAATTGTTGTCTCTTTGTGGTCTGATGACTGGGGAAGTATTCACAGTCATCAGGGTCTTTAGCACATTTTGAGCTTACCTAAAAAGAACTGAAAGTTCTTGAAGCCATGAACATAATACAAAATAGCCAGAAACTCCTCCAGTGCATGGCAGTATTCTAGGTCTCAATAAATTTTAAGGCAGCTGCTGGTGCATTTTTACTGACTTCTCCCTAATCAGAGTCACAGAACAACAGTATTTCACCATTATATTTCTTGAATGGGGACAATATATTAAGCTATTCAGCACTAACTTCAACATCCCATTTTGAATCTTTCTAGATTCCTGAGTAAGAAATACTGCTTACTTAACTTCTTATTACATTTTTGGATAGTTCCTTGCAAATATAGAGAATAATTTACCATTTTTACTGCAACTTGCACTGGCAAAGCTTTGCACTGGTAATTTAATTCTATATTTATTTAATTTGAATTACACGAGGAACATCTGAAATGATTCCAAACAATAACTACATTTCAAGACAATTACACAGTAATAACTAGAGCTACAGAACAATGTCAAAGCCAGAAGAGGAAAAAGAGGTGCACACAGGCTTTGTGCATGAAATTAAATTTTGTTCTTAATTAAGAAAATGCAAGTTTGTCAGAGAGGAGTCTTTGTAACACCACATGCATGTATTTAAGAGATGTATTTCTGTATGTCCTGCAATATTTTCTATTGGCATCAGAGATTTAGTCTCATTTTGTCTCTGAATCATTAATGAAATGAATCTTCTTTATTTTAGAGTATACAAGTTTTCTTTCCTTTTTAGCCAACTCTTAGTAAGAAGATGAAGACAATGAAATAAAAAGATTTTGTGTGATTTACCTTGTCAATCTTATGAAATTAAGAACTATGGGAGGCAGAACTCCATTCACCAAATTTTCCATTACAGCTTTCATATGTGGATCCACAACATCTTTAGTGAATGCACAATTACTTCCCTGTGGTGTACTAATTAACTAATTCACTTATGTACAAGATCACGTATTTTTGTCTGTAACATCTAAATGGCTGAGTGGATGTGTGTAGTGAGTCCCAGAGCTCTGTGAGTTGCAGATGTGTTGTATATGCATTTCACAAATGGTCAGCACATATGTATCAATCTGATGAATTTTGGATGTATCAGGTTTGTCATGCCCATCCAGAAGTTGAGTGTTCGAGCAAATTATCTGAAAGTTTTGATTCCTAAAACTTGAGAGAGGAAAGGGCTTACTTAGCTGTGTCTTTGGAAATCGAATATTCTCAGCNATAAATTGGCTTTTTGGTACACTCAGTTGAATCCTATTCTTTCCAGGCCCTTTGACATCCTAGTTTACCTAATCTATGGCAAATATTTTGTTTGTTTGTTCAAATAATTTTTATGCTGCTATACAGTCAATAGAGAATTGTAGATGTCAAATTCAAATTTTACTTTTCTCTTTGAGAAGAGAAAATCTGATGTTATATATCATGATTGTGGTGCTTTAGTTTCTCCCTCAATCTAATCAGTGAAGTCACAAAGGGGAGGCTTATTTTTATTCAAATCTTAAAAAAAATCTACTCAGGATTCAATATAAACCACAAAAGTTTTGATCTTTTGGTGTTACAGATCTTTCCGCCTTTTCTAGTAAATGAGCAGATATATTGGCTGTCCTTTCAAAACTGTCATCTCCTCTAGGGAGCAATAACGCTGAGCTGAATGGTTGATCTACTAGTGTTGAACTCTTTCAACTCTCAGTCCTTGCTTCATCTGAATCTATTACACAAAATCATCCCCCCCAGGTCTATTCCCCTTCCATTGGCCAATCCCCAGTCACTCAAAGTGTACATTGCTTATATGGAATTGTTTCTGCTATCTGGCAGGAAGCAGAAATGTGTTTTGCTGCAATTTTTTTGCCATGTCATCCCTTGTAAGTGAAGCAAAAAGAAAGCACTGGAAAAATACAAAGTAAGCAACATTTTTGGTGTCATGATCAAGACTTCTCATGGGTACAGTACTGTGAGTGAAAAGTCATTCAGAACAGAAATTGGGGTTTAAAACTGAATCACAGCCAAGATGAGATAAAAGTAGACACCATCAGTCATCCTGTAGTCATAGAGGCAGAGTGTCATTTGGAAGATAAGTTTGTCACCTATGGAAGACCCCATCTCAGCTCAGAGTGTTCGAGCAAATTATCTGAAAGTTTTGATTCCTAAAACTTGAGAGAGGAAAGGGCTTACTTAGCTGTGTCTTTGGAAATCGAATATTCTCGGCACCACTAATCCTAACCAATTACTCATACCCTCAGCCTTTTCCTTCTGCTCTTCTTACAGCAGCATGGCTGTGACCACATTTCTTGTGCTTCACTCTTACCTGAAAAGAACTGTTTCTTTTTCTACAGCTTTTGCCAAATTACTATTTTTTTCTGTTAAAAAGCCTCAAGTTTTTATGTGAAAAGTATATTTTTGCAGAATATGATACTGAAGCAATGTACATACTAATTTTTACTCATCTGAATGAAGACTAGCAAAGCGAAGTGTCAAGAGTTAGTAAGGTTCCAGTAAACTAACCTCCAAAATGTGTCAATATCAGTTTCCAGGAAAGTAAAAGAATCACAAAATCATAGAATCATGGAATGGTTTGGGTTGGAAGGGACCTCCAAAGGTTATCTAGTCCAACCCCCCTACAATAAGCAGGGATGTCTCTAACTAGGTCAGGTTGCTCAGAGCCCCATTGAGACCTAAAAGAACTTCAGAAACACATTTTTTTACAATGTTATAAAAATGAGAAAGATGTATTTTTGCCTTGGATAATTGTTTAGATGAGTAGAAAGATACAAGAGGAAGCACAGAAAGATTCTGAATTAGAAGCAACCTACTAATTAGAACCTACTGCAGTATTAGTGTGAAGTTCAACTATAAAAAGAGAGATTTGATAGCAAGGCTTTCTACTATTAGTTTGATTCATTATATTAAGACTGTGTACTTTGTTGTAATTCATATTTTCAGATTGTCCAATAGCATCACACTGTATCAGGTGTTAGTGTTTAGCAGGAATATCATATAGCAGTCATCTGACAACATCTTTGATAAATTACCGAGAAAAATTAAACGAAAGAAAGATGTTTATTAAATTATTTTTAAAAAAATATTTATATGATGATCTGGAGTTATTCTAAGGAAGGGGATAGAGTTACTGGCATTTGTGAGATGCAGGGAAATATGCGAAATCAGAACCTATCCTTTCAACTCCTTTTTAAAAATTATAAATGAGAAAAAGCAATGATTGTTTATTACAAATATAAAGAGTCATGTTTAATATTATATCTTTTAAGCCTTAATGCAGTTTTCTGTATCTTTTCTGGGAATAGTGACACCTTTCTGAGCTGCCTGAGCACATGCTGTTACGAGTGATACTGATCAACAGCAATCTAAAGAAAATGCAGATTGATGAAACGATTTCCTGTGGTACGATTAATAAGGTAGTACATTAACCCTGGTATAGACATTTGATTTGCATCTTTTCTGTTTCAATCATATCAGACCTGGGGGAAAGCGAACAATGGGTTTCTTGCTTTACGTTGAGAGATCATTTTCCAAAACTGCCACAACAGCTGACTGGGGGAACCTTGGGCTTCACTATCTCGTGTGGTCATGCTGCACATTTCAGGAACAGCCCTTGTGCCTGGAGACTTTAGCATTTCTGGCTCTCCAGTCCTCTGTCTTAGCAGTCAGGCAACCAAAATCTGAGGATTGTGTGCATTCGAAAATGTGAAGTTCAGTAAAGGAAAACGGATAAGTCTAAAAGAGCCTTTGGCTTCCTTAAAGTAACAGAATCTTGGTCAGGGCAGGTCATATGCTTAAGAAATGAAAGAATAAGAATGAAAAGGAGCTTTTTATCACTTGTCCTGAGCTCCATAACCACCTGCTAGCATTGCTACTTGGTGATGCTACCATAAAATTAAGAACCTGCTGGCATCTTAGTATAAAGTGAATCCTGTACATTTCATTCAGGCAGGAACTTCGTATACATTTGAGCCCCAAATATCGTTTTGAGTCCCAAGTTCAGCTCACAAATGTTTTGCTGTAAATAAAAGAAAAATCTTGCTTTTGTACCAGCTTTATGCAAATACTGTGGCAGATTTTATTTTATTGTGGTTTCGGCTTACTTATACTATCTGTGTACTTATTTAGCGTAACACAGTGTGTAATTCATTTAAGAATACTGTGGCTGGGGTTTTCCTTCTCTTTCTGGATAATTTTGCATAGATGGGGAATCTTTACTGGTGATCTATGGAACCAGGACTACTCTTTATCTACATTTTGGACATTCCTCATATAGGAGGAACTCTGAAGTCACTATGGGATTTTGCCTCCTCCTGACATTGAAATCCTCTCTGAGGGATGCACTGGCCTAAGCAGGAAGGGAAGTCTTTATCATCACACAGACAGAAAAATGGCCTACATTTATGATCCTTTCTGTTGGAAAAATTATGGACAGTTTTGCAGATTAAACTCTGGACAATTTCTGGGTACAACAAGAGTTGACATACAGAAGAAAGAAATTCCATTTTAAACTTAGACTGAAGTTCTTATTGCATGTGATTTTCCTGCAGTACTGATTTCTCGAAGTTACATGGCTTTGCTAGACTACAAAGACTGAAGATATCTCAAACTCCAGGAAAAAAATAAAGTACTTAGTTTACCTTAATCTTTGAGGCCCAAGGCCTTCAAGGTTTGTTTTACAAATGTTGTATCCTATTGTAGGCATTAGTGTAGGAGTTACCTGCCAGACATGATGCTCATTTTTGAAACAGAACTAATAAAATATTTAAACATTTTTAAAATATCAAAACAAACCTCATTGAAATAAAGAGGCATCAGCATAATTAAACATCCTGTAATTCTATCATGAGATTTCTAAGACACTTTTTCTTCTTGGAAAGGTAATAAATGCTCATGCTTGTTCAGATAGTTTCAGGTTTCAAAAGGGTCTGAGTCATTTTGAGAGTCAGTAGCCTCCTTTTTAACAGTATTTAAGACTCACATGTAAGTTCATCTAAAACTGTGAAAACAGAGATCTCAGAACTATAGAAAATAAGATCCAAGCTGGAAATGGATTTTACAAGTGGCCTTCTTACACGCAATGAGAAACTAATAGTACTCTGGAGAATCTTGGTTCCAGACTTTGAATTGCTTCATAGACCTCTGAAGCGTGGAAATACACTCTTTGGTGTGAGTGGGCTTTGCAATACATACTTTTATCAGAAACCTGTGACTTTGGACAGCAAAATATCAACACTATTTGTACATTACCTTTTCCCCCATGAAAATGCAGGCACTTCTGTGTTGTCAAACTCCAGATGTAGGATAACAGGTGTTCTGGGTAGTCTGGTAGAAACCAGACAAATCTGATTGCAAAGACAAATCAGTTCAGCACTGTTGCTGAAATTTGCCTGAAACAGGAACATCACCGAGTGCAAATCACTAGGTCAGAGTAATAGACATGAAAGGAACTTTTGTTCCAAACTGAGTGTCTCTTCCTCAAAAATGAAAACAAAGTTATTTAAAAGAAAAGACGTTGATACAGATTTTAGTCTGCACAGCAATTCTCTTTCTCTCCTAACTTCTTGTTGCTGCCTTCACCCATGATGAAATAAACATGAATGATTGAATGCAGAAAACACCACCAGAAGTTTAATATTTCTGCTATGCTGCTGGTTGTGAGAAATTCAAAAGCATTTAAGGTGAGGAGCCTACCCTACTGACTTGCAATGGGAGCTAGACCAACCAGTCTCCTTTATGCCTCTGAGAAGTTTCTTTTGTCATTCAATGTTTCACAGAGGTGTAGGAGCTCTCAGATCTGAGTTTCATCATACAGGTGAAACTGCTCTGAACTCTATATGGATATTCACATTTTCTTGATTTTCTTTTTCCTACTTATTTTTTCAGAACTTTCTTTCCCCAGAATATTCTCAGCTAGAAAAAATGTGAAAGCAAGAGCACCTGTCAAATTTGTATGGACAGATAGATTGTATTTGCCATTTATATTGCCTTTCTCTAGAATGGGAGGGATGGTGTTTTCCAAGACACATAGAATTTTTAGGAGCAAGTATTTTCATTTATGCTTCCAATCTCTTCAGTGCTTCTGCATTTCCCTCCCATAAACTGCTCCAGTGTAATGACTTTACAGCAGCAGAATATGTCCTTGAGACATCGTCTTGCTTGGCACCCTATTCAGTGAGCATTTTGCATATATAAACCTCTTGCCTACATCTCACTCATGTTTCCTAAAATATTTTCATTTTTCCAGAGCTGTTGTTCAGTTTCCCCCCTTATTTTACTGCATCCTATTGTTGACATCTAGCTCTATGAACTTCTTAACTACCTGCTGCATCTTGGGCATGCTAGCCTTTGCTGACTTTTAGAAGTCTGATGAATTTCCTAATTCCACTCAGTGAAGTGGAGGAAGAGAGGAGAATCAGAAGATGACCCTTTCAGCAAGGTCTTTGTTGCTGGTGTCTGTAACACAGTCCAAGAAAATGAATTGTGCTTTGCTGGTGGCTGTGCAAGTTGTTCTTAGTGTGAATTTCGTTTCTGTTTCTCAAGCGAAGAAGACCTTTGTATAGTGCAAATAAACAAAGTATATTAATCTGTCACCGCGGTCCATAGAGAAATTTGGCAGTTGGAATTTAGTCTCAAACGAGAATAAAAAATTGGATGGCGCTTCTTGCTTGTGTTGCTTTTCTTTGTCCTTTATTTGCTTTTATTCTGCCTGATTTACTTCATTCATTCAGAGCATGCTGTCTGAAATGTTCCATGAAGTTGTAAGACTCAATCTCTCTGTGGATTGAGAAGACTCGTTGGCTATTTCATATTCATTTCCTTTCCTCATTCAACCCTCTTTGCCTTCAGATATTCTCAGACACATGGTTTAATTCAGGTGCTTTCTATTTTATGCTTTGCAATGTATTACTCATAGTAGTGCCTAGGTGACACTGTCACAAGGGAATTAGTCATCTCGTATTTGTTGATTCATCAGTAATTTGAGTTGTCTGGCTCTCAGACTGATTTAAGAAAGTATCTAATTATCCCAGGAAAATTTCTCTGAAAACATATGAATAGATTTTTCAGTTCATTAAAACTCTGCTATAATTTCTTTATAGATAATTCTTCCAATAGATAATTGCAATCTATATTTAAGTAATGTGAAACTTTATATTTTTCTAGAACTTTATCATTCTACTGGAAATGGTTGAATAGACCCCAGGGATTCTCACAGAAGCTAACTTTAGGTTACTAAGGCTCATATTTTTAGACTGTCTTCAAAGTCAATGGAGAGGTAGACTTCTAAGGACAAGTCAGATTAGGAGGCTTCCTTAGCTAGTCTAATCGCTCACTATGTTAGAAGTCTGATATGTCTGCACTTCCTTTGGTAATAAGCTTAAGAGGGATGACTCAGACTTTTATCACACAGAGATATTTAAATATAATCTCTTGCAATTTACTGGGTCTGGGTGAGTAGGTATCTTGCATCTCAGGTACCCTATATCATGTGTGGATACAAGATAACCACGAGAGCAAGTTATTAACATATAGGGAAATATGTAGTCAAATATTTGTTGTCCCCATTGTGCCTCAACCCATTTCATTGTCATTATCTTATATGTTGTTACTAACAGCGTACTGAGCCACTGAGACCATCTATAACATTGTTTAAATGATGAGAAAATTGGTGAGGGAATTCAGAAAGTTCAGAATCTGGAAGATGCCCTGAGTCCATAGAATCCTATCATGTTAGGAAAGGGTACTAGTACAAAGGCAGTAGGTGTAACATGCTGAAAAGGTGAGAAAATTGGCAAGACACTACAAAACTTAGTAAAAAATGTAAGATCATGATACCAAAAGGTGGGAGTCCTGAAAGCATGACATTTTCAGTCCCAAAATGGGAATTTCTGGCCTAGACCAGTCCAAATAAGATACTAAGAGAGTCCCCCAAGAAAGAGAGAGAAAGAGGTGAAAGAGGAGGAGAAGTTCCCTGCTATTGATACGTAACACTGGAAATTGAACTTTGGGCTGAAGAAATTAAGGGGAAGACAAGATTTTGGTCTCAATCCTCTATGTCTCTGTACGTGTACTCAGAGAAGAACAAGGAAGTCAGTGAGCAGGGCAAGAAAAAATGCAGTCTGGCATGGCAAACAATGCACACGGAGCAACTATTTCTAAATGGGAAAGCTGAATACGTGGTGTTCATGGAACATAAAGAGTCTCACAAATGGGTTGAGGAGTGGGACAGGTCTTAAAGCCGATAATCAATAAAGGGATAAATCCCGGTCTCTTTCCGGGTGGATAAAGATGACTGCTTTACCAGGTTTACTCTGGAGAATGACACGTGAAAAACAGCAGAATAACCAAGAAGAAAACATTTGCGATCCAAAAGGCTCAGAGGGGTTACCAGCTGCAAGCTGTGACTCTGACAGCCCTAGAACTGAATGGGTGTGAGTGGGCTTATTTATTTATATCTGCTGCATCTAGAAGCATATGTATATGTATAGGGGAACAAACATGTATCAGTAATACACTTATCTGTGATGTTGCCTTTCTATTCTCTCTTCTTGTCAGTATCTGGAGTTCATTCCCCACCCCTTCATGTGAATGAAGTGTCTCAGCTATGATCATCCTCTAGTTATATTCAAATAGAGCACCTGGGACCAAGTGGAAGGTATATTTATTTAAATATATATAATATATATTTTTATATAATTATATATAATTTTATATATATAAGATAAATATATATATATCTTTTAGAGAGCCTTACAAGTCATGTGCCACCAGTGGTGATACACATGCCTTGCCCATCTCTTGCCATCTTGGTTACTTTGCACAAAGACCAGAGATGGCAAAATAGTAAGTGATATAATAGTAATCCTCTCTAAGTAGTTCATGATAGCTGACTTAGTGTCAGTGATGCTGCCCAGGAGCTGAATACATGGGGGGATGTCTGATCCTCAATCTTCCAGAAAACTTTAAAAATAGCAACTCAGATCAATGCTTTTGTATTAAATTGTACTTAAGAATAAGCAAAGAATATCACAAACCTGTCAGAATCAGAGACTTGATATATTCATTCTTGAGGGTGATTGAGATTTCTTTTAAGCTTCTGTAAAGGTCTACTTTTTTTTTGTTAGGAAGTATTATTTTTCATCCAGATATACCTCCTTTTTTTTTTTTTTTTTTTTGCTCTTCAGCTGTGTGAAAATAAATCATGTTATCACTGAAAAGTGAAAACAAGGTTTGTCTCGCTGGAGTATAATAAAACTTTGTTAAAATACAGATTTATGTTTTTAATGTAATGATTCTATGTTTTAAAAATGTTAAGGTTGTGACAAAAATCAACAAAAGCCAGGAAATTCAAAGTTAATGTTGAATTGTGTCCATAAAGTACCTCATTAAGCCCAGTCACTGTATCCCATATGGAATCATATCGTTTCTAGAGACATATGTAATTGTTCATAACTAAAGTGCGTATTAAGGACAGAATCAGTGGATGTCCCTGATAAGGCAAAAATTAATCCTAGTGTTTATATGCTCTGTACTTCATGAAAGGTGGTTCCATCTGGACTTAAGCAATGAAACACTCTTCTTAGGGTAATCTGGCAAAAAAAAAAATCCCCAAAGAAGGAAACAAATCCTTGAGTTAGGTTTCAATGCAAAGCATGTAGGGAGAAGAACTCCATTCACTGTGCCTTGATAATAGTCACAATTTTAGAATATGACTTGTTGGTTCAGCATCCGAACTGTTTGCAGACTTCTTGATGAAGGATTTTCTTAATGAAAAACTAAAGTTCATAAAAAGTTGTCTCCCATAGTAAGATCTCAGTCATCAAGTATTTCTCTGATGCATAAGCAAGCAAGGTCTGGAGTCCTCCAAGTTTTCCTGCAGGATCACCATAGGGCTGACAAGAATCTCAGTGCTTCCAGAGTTTGTAGTTTTAAAGTAAACTCACTACACACACTCACAAGCCATTGCACTAGACTTCTGAGAGCTCTTTGAAGAGAGAATTTCCAAAATCCCCAGGGAAAGTTTTACACTTGTTTGGATTTTTCTGGAAAATCAGCTTTATTACTTTTGTGTGAAAGAAAACAGGAAAATTTTAAACATGAATGTTAAATAATTTTCTAACATACACTTTGTCACAAGTATATATAATTTGGGATTTTACATGCTTTTTATTTTTTTCCTTGCAGAATTTCAATTGTGAAAAAAATCAGTTTGTCTCCCTTTATGAAACACATGTAAATGCTGTGTATCTCCTCTGCTATCACTGGGAGTGTAGTACAGTATGCCAACTTAACAGGGGAGAGGTGAACTTTTATTAGGCAAAAGGGCAGGATATAATGTTTTGGGTTTTTTTCAAAACCTTACCTTAGAGTGTGCAGTATCTGGGGATTCTAAAGCTTGGAAAATGTGAAGTAGTTTGCAGTGATCTCCATGGCAAGCAGAAAGGTGATGCTTCCTGGGTCCTGCTGATGGACAGAGTATTGAGTATTGGCTGATGCTATGCTGGGAGGAGGGACAGTGGAATCATGGGCCAGGGGACAGCCACAACATGGAATTCAAGAGGATCTGTTTTTCTTTATGGAAACATGGGGACTTAGTGGTGTAAGCCTGAGTAAGCAGGTTGGAAATTAGCCTCCTGTAGTGGGTCTGTCTGAGCTGATTTTCCCCATACAGCCTTCATGCTGCAGTACTGGAAGCCAGAAGGTATTGATAACACACACCCTTGTTTTGATGGGGTGTGTGTGTGGGGGGGGGCAAGATTTGGGAGGGGATACAACCCGGACAGCCGACCCGAGCTGACCAATAGGATATTCCATACCATATGACGTCAGCTCAACTATAAAGGAAGGAGGACGGGGGGATTCTGGGAAGACATTTGTCCTCCGAGCAACCGGTACGCGTTCTGGAGCCCTGCTTCCCGGGACAGGCCCGACACCGCCTGCGGATGGGCAGTAGAGAGTAACGGCTTTGTTGCTTTTGCTTCGCGCGCGCGCGACCTTGCTTTCTCTGCTGTTTATTAAAACTGCTTCTTATCATAACCCACGGGTTTTCCTTTTCCATCTTACTTTCTCCCCGCTTGCCTTGCTGACGGAGGTTTTGGTGGGGGGCAGAGGGGAGTGATAGAGGGACTAGGGGTGGGCACCGGGCACCCAGCCAAGGTAAACCCACCACACCTCCACATGCTGAGCTGGAGCCAAAGTCCCTATTGGCAGTTCATCCCTTGAGGGCAAGGCTGTTCGGACACCATCATAGCTGCCAGAGGGAAGATAAAGAGTTGGAGGTGTGCACTGGCTAAGTAGAAATCCCACGAGAGAAGGCAGCAGCAGGGGAAAATAGGGCATGTTATTTGCACAAAAGAACTGAGTAGCTTCAGAAGAACATGAACAGGAGCTCCATGGGAGGAGGAACCCTCTGTCCCATCCATACAGCAATGAGTGGAACCTGTGAGGAGTAATTTATATATACATACTGGAATACTTGAGAGCATTTTTATAGAGAACAAAAAAGCAACCAGGAAGAAACATTTCAGTGTTGTCACTGGAGGAGATAATGTTCATATTATGCTTGGAGAGTGTGGGTAACCAAACTACACTGAGTACTCTCAAAGATCAGCTTTTAGCAAATAGGATTAAAGGACATTGAACTGGATGTCTCTTGAAGAACAAAAGAAGAATAGAAGGGAAAATATTTTTGTTGCAAGAGCTCTGAAAACCATAGCTGCTACTGACCTCTTTCTAAAAACCTGGGAACTTTGCAGTTTTTCACCTTCCACTGAAATTTTCTACTTGGATCCTGCTTTCTTGAGTCTGGATTTAGAGGTGTTTATAAGACTTTCTATGGGGATTCAAACATAATATGCTGAGCAACTGTGCTCTGATTATCAAGATCCATTAAGCTGTCTCAAATCAAGAGCCCCAAAACAGAAATATACAAAATCATCAGTCACTTGAAAAACTTAGGTCATAATTTTCCCTTTCTTTTCTCTTTGCTGGCTAGAGCTTCTTTGACCTATGGCTCTTTTACATTTTTTTTTCCCCAGCTAAGAGAGAATAAGCTGTAAGAGAAGAGCCAGATCTGATTTACCTGTCACTCAGTAGCTTCAGGGCTATGAGATGTGCAAAACTCCATTGAATTGACTGTTATAAAGGCATTTTTAGGTGGATTGACCTGTGTTTTTTACCTTAATGTCTTCTCAGAGAATACCATAAAGGTATAAGCTTTATTTTGGATATAAGGTATCTATAAATTAGTGTAACCAGCAGAGGAACATCCCAGGTATTTTAATGTTGTTACTGGCTTAATTTTGAAGAAATTCATTTGACATTGCTTGGGATTTATTCCACTAAAAACAAGATCAGAAACACAGCCTCTGGTTATCTGTAAATAGTATGTCATGGCCAGATTCAAAATCATTCTGCTCACACTTGGAGTCTCCTGGCACAATCTTATAAATTTATCAGTAGTAGCAAGCAGATTAGCACATAGTTAGTGCTGACGTACTGCTTCAATTCAGAGCTCATTTGCCACCACTCTTAACATATGCTTAGATATGTTATGTTCTTATATTAAGTTTCTTTTGACTTACAATTCTAAAGCAAGATTTAGGCTGAGTTTAAGCACCTAATACAGCAATCTTGTCCATTCACTAAGGCACTGAAGAGCTCTAAGAGTCTCTAGGGCTTTCCTCCGTAGACTAAATGTTTCCTACTTCTTCCTCACGACCTAAATGCAGTGACTTGGTCCTTTAATCTTTCTTAAGCTTCATTGAGATATGGAAGCTCAGCACTCGAGACCCCCAGGGCTACATCCATGTCATGGCTACAGAGCAAGCCAGGGCCAAATTCAGGCTTTTGGATAAGGTATATCCACAAACCCGAATTCTCCTCTTCCCTGCCCAGAATGGGATGTTGATGTCTAAACTGTCTCTTGGACACTGTTCCTGATGAATGCTATTCCTCTGGCAAGGGCAAAAACTGTGCCAAGGAGCATGTTAATAATTAAACAGCCTACTTGACTGCAAGCAACTGCTTCTGTTATTAAGTGGTATAGATATAGCCTTAGACGCTACTGCAAGATGGGAGATAGGTGTTTAAGTGCTTAGTTTGTCCATGCACTCTTTTTTATTCAAGGTAATATTTAACACTTTGTTCCTGAACAATAAAGCAAAGAGTGCACTTTCAAACTTGACTGACCATGTGAGTTATCTAAATTCACTTGTAATCGTCTGGAGTCCTGATTTTCTGATGTGTTAACTCCACAGCTCTATCTGAAGGATTTATTCAAATTGTTTCCCATGTTCATCCCAGTCTGTTATTGGATTCTCAAGCTACTTTACCCATTCCCATTATAGTCAGCACATATGAAAATCATCTGAGTTTTATTTCAGAGATTAAAAAGTAAACCAGAACTTAACTTCAGGCACATGGATTTGAAGATCTTGAACACTATGGTCTGTCTTGACATGTTCTTGACAGTAATGTTATTACTTCACCCTGATGAAGTAGCAAACTGACAAATAATCCATTTTTTTACATGTTGGTGCCAAAATGTTGATTCTTTGGTAGGAAGTACTGTGTTAATTATAGCCATATTTAATGTTTATTAACTTAATTGGAGATGTAAATTGTATTGTACTTTAACGATTGTTCTGTTGTGCTTAAGCAACATTTACATAACTAAGAGTATAATCTCACTGAATAGAAAGATACTAGAAAAAGGTTCTGTAAACAGGTATAACTGGAAAAACTCAAAGTAATAAAAAGTCTTTGTCCTTTTAATATTTCAAATCTCATCATTGCTATACTATAGCTATGACTACAAAAGCATGTCTAGAGAAAGGGAAAATGTTACTCACTTAAAATACCAGGAAACCAAAATGTTTGAATTTTTGCAGGTAAGTGAATATATTGATTCCTCTTGTAGTTTCAGTTCAGCATGATCATTCCTTCCTTATCTAAACTGTTGTATAGATCTTTGAATTCTGAGAAACAAGGCATTGGCTGAAACAAGTCATTACACAGTTCAGTGTTAAAGTGCTCTGAGACCCTCTGGGAAAAGGTATTATATATATGTACCAGAAGTATTATTTGAAGGCAGAAACTCTGCCAAATGTTAAACTGAGACTGAAGTCCTACAGCTGAGTTGTTAACCTCTAGAAAGAGTTAACCTCTGGGCAAGAGTTTAAACTGCAAATGCTGACCTAACCTTACCTCTAGGGGAGCAAATGGTAATAACGAAAAATTATGAAGCTTTTACCTCCTCTCCAAAGACAAAACAAACATTTTAAGCTTTATTTTATGCTCTTTTTCTCCAGTTAATTTAGACAAGCTTGTTGGCAAAATAATAATTCCTGTGCTTAGTAAGCAACATTTCAACCTTCTGACTCTGATTCAGCAGGAAAGTCACAAGGGCAGGTTGTTTTCCTCCTTGGTTTTAAAGTAGAATAGTACTCTTGGCCCCCTCATTGCCTCCATCAGAAAATGCAACAAATACACAAAGTAAATGTGTCAGACACCCAGTGGGTCCCCATGTATAAAATCCAAAGAAAAAGCAAGCATAGGGAAAAATGATTGGAAGTGAAAGATAATAGGAAAGTTATTATTGCAGATTTACCATCTTTGGTTGTTATCTTAAAAGACAAGAAAGAAAGAATATTTTGCAGTTATGTAGAAGGCCATAATAGAGAGAAAGAGAAAACATGTCTTCCTTCAGCAGGCAGGGAGGAAGGGAGAGTGTGTCCTACTCCAGTTAGGACAAATCTAAATTTCTAAATATAATCTAAATCTCTAAATATAACAGGATCTTACTTGCAAATTAAATGTGAGAGTCTGTTTGAAACTTCCGGTAAAAGTGCCTAAACTGCTGATTACTGAAATATGGGAATATATGCAAGGAAAAAGGATACTCAGATGATAGTATCTACCATGGTCCTACATTATTCTCTGAGCTTTCCCTGCTACCAGAAATTGGATAGGTTGATAATATAATTTTTATGATTTAAAATCATTAGAAAGCAAAAAGAAAGCAAAGTAATGCAAAATAATCTTTACTGCACCATGTATGTTGTCAATAGTCCTATCAGGTTCATGAAGGTGCTACACAGAAGAGAAGTTCTCTCCCACTGTATCTTCCTCATTAGATTCAGATTGTGAATCTCTTCACCTGGCCCTTTGCAAGTAAATTTGGACATCTTTTCCCTGTGTCTTCAGCTAATTGCTAACGCACACTAGCTTTTTTTTTTTCCCAAAAGCCACACAAAGAGCTGGACAAGGGTAAAAAACAACAGCTACAGCCACAAATAGACACAAGAGGTAGAAAGAAAGAAGGGCAATCCTGTGCACTCCATTCCTGTTGGCTGCTTTTCTACTTATACCACCTACAATGTCCCTTTCTGTAGTTAACCCCTTGGCCTGTCCCACTGCAGCTAAAGGAAGCTGGGCTAGGACTTCACCTTCTAGCTGTGAGGAGTGATGAAGTACAGCTCTTGGGGGGCTTCAGGGAGAGAAGAAAAACTCAAATCAGAGATTTAAAACGCACCATCCCTAGTAGAATCCTTGCTGATATATTTTTACTTTTGTGGTGCAGAGGTTTGAGCTTGCCTGGTTACCCATTTACCAGGGTTTATTGATCAAATATAATGTTGCCTGGTTAATGAAAGCATGCCCTTTTTTACCAGTGTGTGATAATATCTGGGCAAGAGAAGGCAAGCTCAGCCTTAGAGGTTGGTTGACATTTTCTGTCACTAGTCATTAGGTATGGATGTCTCTAGAATGCTTGTGCACATATGTGGAAGTTGCAGAAGCAAATCATGGGTCTGCAAATTTCTAGTGCCTCCAGAGGCTCAGGTGCAGAAGACCAGGCATAAATGTTCCCTGGAAAAATGTCCCTAAAGCAGCACTTTCACCTCTGGTTCAAAGGTGAGGGTGCATACTGAGTAGGTGATGGGAAGTTTTGATGGCCTGCAGTGATTCATTGACCACAAAAATTTGAGACCCACTGATCTACAGTGAACTTTTAGCTTTGGACCAGTCTCTCCTGGAACCTATCGACTCAAAATAAGAATTCTTGCTATTGTGTTCACTCTGTCCTGCTGATAACAAGGCCAAATAAGCTTCCTGTGGTTTTCCTGGCCTCTATGGAATCATGCTATCAGAAAGCAAATGAAGATCAGAAAGTCAGAAGGTAGAATGAAGTAATGAAGCATGGAAACATATAGTTCCAGTTGAAAAATGAGCTGTAGAGACCTTGCGGTTAAAGACTGGAATTTGCAGTCAGAGGCACCCTGGAGCACCCATGAGAGCTGGAAAGCTTTCAAAAGCCTTATGGCATTAAAATAAAGCTTATCCTTTATATATCACTATTTTAAACAAAACACATGAAGGAAGAGGTATGAAGAGTTTCAATGATTCTGTTAATCTTCATATATGGAGAACATATTTTTTCTTTGTTTGAAATGATAGCTGTTTAAAAATTTGCCTTAATTTACTGTTTTAAATAAAATATTTAAAATTACAATGCAACTTCTACTTGAGTTGCAAAATTTTGAGAGACATTCCACAGAAAATACAGAAATATTTTGGTTTTCTTCTAAGCCAGAAAAAAAGGAAATTTCAAAATCTCTGGATTTCTTGTGAAATGGATATTGCAGATCTATACAGTTGAATTCACAGTTCAGAATAACTGTTCTCTTTGTATGCTTATAAGTGGTGGCCTAAGTTTGCTATTAACTTATTTACTATTAGCTTTCCATCCATAGAACAAATGCAATGAACATTCTGGCATTTATTCATATTTTATGATCATTTTGCAACATATGAGGTTTTCTCATTGAGCGATGCATATTTCGTAAATATTTTCAACAGGATAACATATCAGATCTAAAAAGACAGCAATCAGAAGATCTTCCATATTGAGGTGATGATCTCTTGATATTTCCTCCTGATTATTGTGCTTCATAATTATATTTCTAAATTGGTGTGCCTATGTTCATGTTTGTTGAAATATAGTTAAGTACTGCATCAGAAATGGATGTATTATTTTACATGTCGGAATTACTATGTTTTTAGAGATATATATACTTTAGTTTTATGCACAGAAAACTAAATTTCCTCCAAACAGGCAGGCATAAGTCAAGCAATTGTACAGTATGTGCATATGAAAGGGAGTGAAAATGTGAAAAACTGTAAATATTTTTAAGGGAGTGTTGTGGGTTTACCTTGGCTGGGTGCCAGGTGCCCACCCCTAGTCCCTCTATCATTCCCCCTCCCCACCCCAAACCTCCATCAGCAAGGCAGGGAGAGAGTAAGATGGAAAAGAAGAACCCGTGGGTTATGATAAGAAGCAGTTTTAATAAACAGCAGAGAAAGCAAGGTCTCATGAGCGCAAAGCAAAAGCAGCAAAGCCGTTACTCTCTACTGCCCATCCTCAGGTGGTGTCGGGCCTGTCCCGGGAAGCAGGGCTCCAGAACGCGTACCGGTTGCTCGGAGGACAAACGTCTTCCCCTGAATTCCCCCCATCCTCCTTCCTTTATAGTTGAGCTGACGTCATATGGTATGGAATATCCTATTGGTCAGCTCGGGTCGGCTGTCCGGGTTGTATCCCCTCCCAGATCTTGCCCCCGCTGTACCTTTGGTGTTATGTGGGCACTCATGGCTAGACATAACATGGTGTGTGTTATCAACAGCATCTGGGTCCCAGTACTGCAGCATGAGGGCTGTATGGGGAAAATCAGCTCAGACAGACCCACTACAGGGAGATAGTAGGGCATATAGGTGTGCAATGAACTTCATTGACCATACAAATTGATCATCATCAATAGGTGTCTTAATAAATACTATTTCCTAATTTTAGGCAATAACTGTAGACACACATTTCACCCAATTTTGGTGATTCTAAGATAAGACACTTTAGCAGAATTATGTTGTTTAGGTAGTTATTAATAATCTAGACAATAACCCTAGATATTCAGACCGAATAGATTCCTAAAAATATTGGCACCTCAGAAACTTTTCAAAGCTGCTGTTATATACATGTACTTACCTGCAGCCACATGGGACTTCACATATCTTCTTAAAATGCTGAATTTTTACTCAGCCTCCAAGACACTACAAGTTGCAGGAATACAGGTTATGTTCCGGCCCCAGAAAAACAATTGCATCACCAATCTACCAAACCCCAGTCCTTTGAAAATGTGAGTCATAATGCAATATCACTATGATTTCACACAGCTTTTGCCATCTTCTTGTTTCCATAATTGAGGGTATACTCAACAGCAAATAGTAAATTAGAGTTACCTTTCCATTGATTTGGAGGGGTATTGGAGCAGACTATTGTCAAAATATTTCATAAACCAGGTTGATCTGCAGGATGAATGGACATCCTGCCAGGGCAAGAAGACAAAAATTTGAATGATTATTAAAAATCTCAGATTACAAGTTTGAATAAAGTTTAGATTTTTGCATATGTTTTATTCCTTTACTATATTTCATCAATAAGAACAGTTTTTCAAATCGCCCATAATTGTATTCAAATGAAGGCATAAGTATAACATTCTGTTGGCTTAAATAAATTATTCATTTTTAGCCCCTAACCACAGACACAGGCTGCCAGGGAAAAATTGCAGTCTTTGTCATGTGATGATTTTTTATAAACATTTATAATCTCAGATAATTATTCTTGATTTTGATATAATGATTTAATGAATTCTTGTCCATCTAGAATATAATATTTCTGGGTTATCTCCAGACAAATTACTGAATATTTAGATTATATATTTATTTTTTAAATAAAGAATTGTAGATAAAAGAGGGATGTATAAAGTGAAATCTTGCTCATGCAGAAATGACAGCAAAATCAGGTTTAGCTTTCCTCAGAAGAAATTCTATGTAACTCTTGAAAAAAATATGAATTTTAGTATCTTAATTAAAACTAAACTTTCTTCTGTATTGCCTTTCATTATCTATACAATAGCTCTAGATTTCCCTTCCCCTGGTAGAGGATGGAGTCAGGGAGAAGCACAGGTAGCAATCAGTCTATGAAAACACCTTTTATTAATTAAGTTGTAACCTTTAAGAGAATCAAGCTATTACTATCAACTGTAAATATCTGTCTATGCAGTTCATTCACTTACCCCTCTTGCATACTTGAGGTCCCTCAATTACCTGGTTGCAGCTGGGATGTGAAACAGCTGCAGAAGCAGCTACTCATCCCAATGTGTCAGTGGCTTCTGGGCTGGTCTTCAGAAAGACCCTAAGAGTCCCTTGTCCCACCAGGGACATATATAACTCTGTAGTCTTCCTTGGCAAATAGCAGCCACTACCTCCCCACAAAAGGTCTGAATTGTGCAACTCCTTGCTAGTGCCCATACATGCTAGCGGCCTTCTACACTTCTGTCTGGCCCTCAGTGTTCCAAGTTTCTCCGTTCCTGTGGATCCAGCAGGACTGTTGACCTCTGGAACTCATCAGTTCTTGGAGACTCCTCAGCTTGTTACCTTTCTAATCTTTGCTCTGGTTTTATCCAGTAATTATATCTCTACCCACAAACATGGTAACCATAGAAGGAACCCAGCACCCCATGCTCCCAGGCCACTGTGGAGCTTTCTCTCTGCACAGAACACTAATGATTATTCATTATATGTATGACGTGTGTTGGAAACAGAGAACATGCTAGTGTGCTATGAAATATTTTACAGCTTTGAGTCTAGTATTTAATAATATCTACAGGTGGTGGCTGTACAAGTTGCCACTAGATTTCCAATAAATTCTATATATTATACCTCCACAATGTTCACTATCAAAAAAAAAAAAAAAAAAAAGAAACTGACCCATTTATTTTCTGTGGTCAAGCTGAATAAAACATAAAAAATAGAAAAGAGTTTAAGGTTGATTTAATTTTTACACTTATTTCAATTTTATTGATCTAGGTTACTGTTATCTGGGAACATAAATAATAACAATAACTTAAGTAATAGTAGCAATAAACCCAAATTATCTGAGGTGATATATTTTCATATTTGCTGACCCAGTTTGTCCTCAACCATTTCTCCACCACAAAAAGTCAGCTATCCTGTCAATATCTCTATATTACTATCTCTGCTAATACAGGAGACCAGAAATAGATTTTCTATACATAATTCAGTTATGAACCTATTTTATTGGAATAAGATACTTTAAATCCCAGTGGTTAGCAAGATGAAGAACCTTAAAGTATTCACTGTTCTAAGGCAGATTATTACCTATATTGGTCTTCAGGTCAGTAAGGTTTTGGTTAAAAAATCTGTACTCAAGAAAAGTGAAGAAAATATCTTCTAAAAGGAGAGAAGGTGCTTTATTTTTGAAAAATATTTTTTATTGTTATTGGTTTTATTGTGGGTTTTTTATTGATGTTGGAGGAAAGCATTTAGTTGATTTTAATATGACAGTTCTTTGCAGCTACTCAAAAGATGGTATCAGGGTAAACATGGCAGTAAAATACTGAATGTTATAAAGCAGATCTAATTTGGAAAAAATCAATAAGTCTTCCCAATTTTTATGGAATTATAGCAGAAAATCACCATGGTGTTATGAAGTCAAGAATGTCAGATTCATGGTATTTGAAATGTGCCAGAAACTGTAAAATCCTTCTCAGGAGTTGTGCCAGCTTGCTAAAGAACTGTTATCATGAAGATTTCTCCCCTTCTCTTTGCTGCTTAATTCTTCTGGCACTCTCCCACAGTAGAATTCATTAAGAAAACTCGGAAATACCATGAACTACTTTTATAGAGGAAGTGACATCTTTACTAACTTTGTTCACATCACAAAGCATTTCTTTGCTTTGAGAGAGGACCATGTTCCTATTGGCTCCATACAGAGAATGGAAATGGGAAAAAATCTGCTTACAGAAACATTCCCAGAAAAGATGTATGTTGTACAGATCCCTAAAAATATTTCCAATTATTCAAAGATTTAATCAAGAATTTCCCACTCTGGACATATGTGCCTAAAATATCTTCATACCCTAAGCATGTTTAGCTACTTTACTTGGACTCTTATTAGCTGCTTAGCTCAAGAGCTGAAGAAGATGCTCAAATCAAAAAGTTAAAAGTGTTCCTAGGCCTGTAAAGAATTTGGGGATAATGAAGATATATTTCTTTTTCTCTCCCATTTCATATGAGCTAAGATTTTGATCCTGTGGACTGATAAGTTCTGCAATCACACTGTTAGAGTTATCTGACTCCTTAGGCAGTCTAGTCCTGTGCTGGAGACCTATAGCATGGCATCAAAGTGATCAGTGATAAAATGGGCAGTAAATTGTAAACATCAACCTTTCATGCTGGTTTTACAATTTGATAAAAGCTGAGATAGTGTATTTGAAATAAAATGTTTCTCCTTCTGCACTTCAGCATTTTCAGTTTGGAAAAGCCTTAATACATTTCAGGTCATGTAGCTTGCTCCCTAAAGTGAGATATTTACTAATTTAGAAGGTGCTATCAAAAATAGCAAGAAATAGGAAATGAAAGAGATAGCAAAATAGTGAGACCTTTCCTGCCACAATAATTTCTAAGGCTTTGACCCAGAAAAAAATCCTCTCTGCTTAATCCTGAACATGCTGGCAAAAGTTCCAAATTAGATATCAGGAAAGGCAAACAGACTTCTGCAGCGGAAGAGATTGTATTAACCTTTCACCTTGTAATTTACTGAAATGCTTACTTTATTTGAAATGATTCTTTCTTAAAAGCCATAGTGACTTTTGCCTACTAACTAGAGAAGAAGACAGAGCATCAAACATTAATATCTTGACCACATTTTCATAGGACAGACTGTTATTAGACTGTAAGGACAACATGGTTCAGGATTCTACTTTCATTTCCTTTTCAACTATTAGTTTTCTTGGATGGAAATGAATGTATTTAATCATATTTAAAAAAAATATTGTGCTATGCAAGCACTTGGCTAGTTTGTGTAAGGTATTTTGAGATCCCCAGGAAAAAAACAATGTATTTTTTAAAAAAATAATAATCTCTTGTAGTGATGGCGTTTTGTCACAGAAGTGCTTGCTTCTCTGCCCTGCCCCCATACACAGTATTCAAATAAACTATGCAGACTTTCACAACAAAATATCGCAATTTTAAAATATTCTGGATAGACAATAAAGCTCAGAGGGTTGTGATCAGTGGCACAGTGTTCAGTTGGTGGCCTGTAGCTCATGGTGTTCCCCAGAGGTCAGTGCTGGGTCCAGTCTTGTTCAACATATTCATCAGTGATGTGGATGAAGGGATGGAGTGTACCCTCAGCAAGTTTCCTGATGATACAAAACTGGGAGGAGTGGCTGACACACCAGAAGGCTGTGCTGCCATTCAGTGGGATCTGGGCAGACTAGAGTTGAACAGAGGGGAACCTCATGAAGTTAAACAAGGACAAGTGTAGGGTCCTGCACCTGGGGAGGAATAACCCAATGCACCAGTACAGTTTAGGGGTTGACCTGCGGGAAAGGACCTTGTGGTCCCAGTAGACAGTAAGTTAACCATGAGACAATAGTGTGCTCTTGTGGCCAAGAAGGCCAATGATATCCTGAATTGGATTAAGAAGAGTGTGGCTAGCTGGTGAAGGGAGGTTCTCGCCCTCTCTGTTCTGCCCTGGTAAAGCCACATCTGGAGTATTGTGTCCAGTTTTGGGTTCCCCAGTTCAAGAGGGACAGAGAAATATTGGACAGAGGCCAATGGAGGGCTACAAGGATGATTAATGGACAGGAACATCTCTATTATGAGGAAGGGCTGAGAGACCTGGGTCTGTTTAGCCTGGAGAAGAAAGGCTGAAAGGGGATCTGATCAATATTTATAAACATCTCAAGGGTCAGTGTCAGGAGCATGGGGCCAGTTTCTTTTCAGTGGTGCCAGTTTTGGGTGCCACTGTATAAGAAGGTGCTAGAGAGGGTGCAGAGAAGGGCAATGAAGACCCTGAGACATTTGGAAAATATGTCTTATGAGGAGTGTACGAGAAAACTGGGATTGTTTAGCTTGGAGAAGTGGAGGCTTATAGGAGACCTCATTGCTCTCTACAACTACCTAAAAGGAGGTTGTAGTGAGGCTGGTGTTGGTCTCTTCTCCCAAGTAACAAATGACAGAACAAGAAGTAATGGCCTCAAGTTGCTCCAGGGGAGGTTTAGGTCGGACATTAGGAAGAAGTTCTTTACCGAGAGAGTGGTCAGGCACTGGAACGGCTGCCCAGACAGGTGGCACTTCAAGACATGGTCTAAGGATCAGGGAGATGTTGGACAAAGGTTGGACTTGATGATCCTAGAGGTTCTTTCCAACATAAATGTTTCTATGACTCTATGACAAGGGACAATGAGTACAAACTGGAACACAGGAAGTTCCACCTCAACATGAGGAGAAACTTCTTTTCCACAAGCGTAACAGAGCACTGGAACAGGCTGCACAGAGAGGTTGTGGTGTCTCCTTATCTGGAGACTTTCAAAACCTACCTGGAAGTGTTCCTGTGTAACCTGCCCTAGGCAAACCTGCTTTAACAATGGGGGTGGACTAGATGATCTCCAGAGGTCCCTTCTAACCCCTACTATTCTGTGATCCTTCTTGATCTAAAACATTTTTCTTGCTAAAATTGACATGAATATTCTTTTCCTGATTTTTCTGCTTAGCAGTTTTTACAGTGTTGTAAACTGAAAAAAATTAAAGCTTGCTGAACAGCTAAGTACTGTATGTTAAATACACATGTATTTCTTATTTGCAAATAAGAAGGCAAATGATGCAAACTCCAGATAGGGACAATGATAATGACTGTTGGTGTCAAAAGAAATACTCCTGGTAAGAATTTTTGCATGATATGTCACTTCTGGTTGTAGTATCTTGGATGCAAATATCTTTTGGGCTTATAAAAGAAGTACACTGGATGCACACACCAGAGCTGTCTAAACATCACTAAGAATATTAGATTTGAAACACCTTTTTTCTAGATAAATTTTCTTTCATCAGAAGGGTGTTAATAGGCATTCTAACTTACTATTTTAGCTAACAGAAAATAAAATCCTCAGAGATATACTGAGTATACGATGGAAGTACTTGTGTACTTTTTCCTTTAAAAAAAATGTGAACGTCTGTTCTTCATAATTAGATTGTCTAAATTCACATAATTTCACCCTGCAAACTAAATTCTGTTTTCTATACTAGCATCTTTTTTTTCCTCACAGAATTAGAATATGTCAAGATTTTTGAAGCTGAACCACTTTTTGTCTTAATGTAGAAACTGTAGGATTAGCTACCTGAAAATGAACACATTAGATGGTAATGCCTTGATTACATCTTGTACGCATACAGGTTCATCAGAGCTTCTACAAAATGAAATCCTGGAACAGTTACTGGTCCATGTTCTAAAACAAAACCAGAGATCTGTAGGAAGTATTGTGTGAATTTAAAAGCATTGTTCACCTTTATTAGTAATGTATGTTACACATGTATATACTTATAACTTAAGAAGCTTTAAGCTCTACTGTCCTGAAGACAGTTGATTGCTGAGCTTTCTGATTATCATTCACCATATCTGTTGTCTATCTTCTTCTTGACTTAGTCCACATATCATTGAAGTAGTTAGCTACACTGTCTTTCAGGAGACAGCTGATCTTTGCAGCTATCTGACCTACCACTCATTCTCTCCATTTTCAACACTTCAAGCTAGTGGCAGAGTATGAAAGAGCTGCTGCTACATAGTTGGTGTTTACTCTGACATTGCTCTTCATTAAAAAAGACAGACTATGGAAAACATCCAGCCAAAAGATAGTACACCAGAAACAAAGAAAATTCAGTGAAGCTCAGGGTCCCACCTTGGCTCATTTGACCATTATTAAGTTGCCCAGTGTTTGAGCTTCTCTTGATTAGAGATGATGCTGGACTTCAGCTTTGGCCCTGGGGATTTTGTTCCCAAACATCCTCTGCCATTGCTGTATGCCATTTTGTAACAAAATGGGCAACTTTTCCTGAGTTGTCTTGCATCAGCAATGTTTGGGTAATGCATCTCAATTTTATATAAGATATACCTAGAGAGAGAATACATGATGAAGTATCGTGTTGAGGTATTTATCTTTGCAGCTTTGAGAGGGATAAGAGCAATATATAATAGCCATGAAGATAAATAACCCAGTAGGGTATAGTATCATGTATAAAATATTTCTGGCACTCTAGGTTCCATTTCATTATTAGATTTTTTAAATCAACCATTTTCTTGGTTAATTTCCAGAGTTAGCAGTCACAGAGGCTAATTCGAAATTGCTTGAGGCCTTGGAAACAAAGATGTATTTGTGCGAACATTGGCTTAAATGTCAATAAAAAATGCTAGCAGGACTCACCCAGCCTTGTAAATGAATGGCTCACAAGAGAGTTTTCCATCTCACAAACCTCCATTTCACCCAGTTTTTTCTGTCATGCATCAACATTTACAGCCTGGCTTTCAAAACTGCAAAAATATTAAGCAGGAAAAAGGATAGTTATATGACAGATAGCTAGCTTTCTGTAGTGAGCAGTCCAAAGGAGGGCCACGAGGATGATCAGAGGACTGGAACACCTCTCCTACAAGGATAGACTGAAAGAGTTGGGATTGTTCAGTCTGGAGAAGAGAAGGCTCTGAGGGGACCTTATTGTGGCCTTCCAGTATCTTAAGGGGGTCTACAAGAAAGCTGGGGAGGGACTTTTTAGGATGTCAGGTAGTAGTAGGACTAGGGGGAATGGGTCAAAACTAGAGGTGGGTAGATTCAGATTAGATGTTAAGAAGAAGTTCTTCACCAGGAGGGTGGTGAGACACTGGAACAAGTTGCCCAGAGAGGTGGTGGAAGCCTCATCCCTGGAAATTTTGAAGGCCAGGCTGGATGGGGCTCTGAGTAACCTGGTCTAGTGGGAGGTGTCCCTGTCCATGGCAGGGGGGTTGGAACTAGATGATCTTTAAGGTCCCTTCCAACCCTGACAATTCTACGATTCTATGATTCTGATCAGCATGTGAGGTCTTTCTTCTTTACCTGTCTCCCCTGAGATCTCACCTGGAGTATTATCAAGAAGGATATGAGACAAAAGCAGGAAACCCACAGCAGATCAACAGGAATGGTTAGGTGTTTAGATGTTAAAGATTGAATGAACTTGGGTTGTTTGTGTTAAAGAGAAGGAGTCTGCAGGGTGAGCATGGTAGCTACCAGCATACAAATCACTAAAAAAAAATTGCAGTGAGAGACAGAATAAAATATTCTTCAGGTTCATAATAAACAGGAGAATCTTAAAAAAGACAGTGAGGAAGACTCTGTTTAGATATCAGGAAAACCTTTGTAATGTAAAGGTAGTAAAGCACCAGAATCGGTTACTGGAAATGCTGTGAAATTTGCACCACAGAAGATCTCATGTGAATGTTTATCTAGATATAACACAAGTTGTGGTGGTTTAAACCCTGC
>VYZX01006511.1:0-29469 GCA_013401335.1 Brachypteracias leptosomus
GCTCGCGTCATTCGGCGGCCATTGGCGAAGCCCCGCCGGGAAGAGGCGGCGGGTGCTGATTTGAGGGCGAGGTGTCACTCAGGGAGCGCAGCCGCCGCTGCGGCAACGGATTGGGCGAGCCTCAACGGCGCCCACCACATAGAGAGACCCGCCTCCTACGGTACCTGATTGGGTGGAGAGCTGCCGCTCCGCTGCAGAGTGGATCGTGATAGGGGCACTCCGTAGGGGATGGGGCCGAGCAGAGGTTTATAAGGAGGCGCTGACGGCGGCGTCCCTGGGGAGGGTGGTCTGAGTGTGGTTGTTGTCGGGGCGGGGGTGGCCTGGGGGTGGTTGTTGTTGGGATGAGGGTAGGTGGGGCCACGCCCCTGAAGCACCTGACGGCCTCCTGAAGGTGCCCTGTGCTCCTGTTGAAAGCAGCCAGGTGTTATGGGGACCTTCCCTCTCTCTGCAGCCCAGCCCCGTGTTTGCGATGGCCTCAATAAAGTCTTCTGAGCACACGTGTGTCCGGTGTTGGTCAATCCTTGCTTTGTGGTGGGGCTGATGCAAGCTCTGGTGCTGTGCCCAGCATCCCTGGTCACCGCTGCTGTGGAGATTGGGGTTTCCTCATCCCTTGCTGGTGGGAGGTGTGATGCTGGCAACCTTGTCCTGCTGGGGGTGATACCAATGGCTGCCTACGTGCCATTCTGGTGTTTGCGCTCATCTTGGGCTCTTGAGTGGGTGCTGATGTCCCTGCAGGCTTCTTCCCTCTAATGATTTGCTCTAAAACCCCCTTTTTTTACTGGTACTTCAATTAACAGCAGCCTTACCCTTTCTGAAGATAAGCTGTGTTGTGGGAGCCTCTCCCCACCCACTTCCCAGCAAATTTTTCTGCAGAGCTCTGTCCTGCTCAAGCACCTCTTGGTGGTCTCTCAGCCCTGCAGATTACTTGCTCAGCTCCCTGCTTCTCCTGAGTTTTAAACCACTCATTAACCCTCATAGTCATTAGTGAGTTGTGCCTGCCCTGCTTTCTGCTACTTCTGGGTACAGACATCACCTCTGCCTTCTGACAGCTCCTGTGTCTTGCTTAAGCCCACAGGTGGTGCCTCCTTCCTGCCTTGTGTGTGGCAACTGGTGGCAGTGGGGCTACCTCAGGTATGTGGTTGGTGGTGGCCAGGGCATGGAGGAACATGTAGTGATGGGCAGCTCCCTCCACTGGCCTCTCTCAATGGAAACCTGCCTGGGCCACTGAGACTGTAGCTGGTGACCACAATGGAAAGGGTTCATGTCTGCAGGCTGTAGCAAGGCTGGTAGTAACACAAATCATTCCAGGCATTCTTTGTCTGAGCGATTGGTCTGATAGTGGCCTGCTGTGCTGGAGATGGTGTCACATCTTCTGGTTCCGAATCTGCAGTGATAATGAAGAGGAGGATGCTTTGCCCTGCCACAGCTCAGAGGTGATCTCCCATGTCATTCTGCCACGAGGGGTGAGCTTTCTCCTTTTAGGGCTGCTTTCCTTTTAAAGGTGTCACATACTTATTTTAAACTTCAAATGTGGTGACTTTGTTTCCATGTATTTGCACCTTTAACCATTAGGTTACTGCTTTTGTTTTCCTCCCAGCTGACATTTTGCATCACTGTTCCCACCACTGGCAAGAGTCATTGGCCACAGGGTGCTGCCAGAGCAGCACGAGTGTCCAGAGGGGTCCTGGTGTCCCCAGAAGAGCTGGGGGCAGCTTAGGTGGTGGAACTAGGACTCTGCTTTTTAGCTCTGCAGAGGAGATGTGGCTGCATAGAAAGAGGGCTCCAAAGCCAAGTATGTCAGAGGAGTAATTAAAAATAATTTTGAGAAGTTGGAGAAGCAGCCTGGAAATGCAGGATGCAATTCCAAGCAGACGAGTGCAGGTGCTGCAGTTGGGCAGGAGAAATTGGTGCTTTCTGACAGTACTGGGGTCACAGCAGCCTGTGAGCAGGGCAGGAATAAGGGTCATGCTGTGGTGGATTAAATGGAGTTTGTACAAGTGGAAAGGGCCACTGTAGAGAGATAGAACAACCTGCTCAACCCATCTGCTGCAGGCAGGACAGTGTGCTGGGTGGTGATGCAGCAGGAGGTGCTTGGTGGGGAAGCTCTCCCTTAAGCTCCCAAGTACCCTGGGGCAAAGGTGGGGACCAGGTGCTCCCAGACCCCATCTTGTCCTTGGGATTTCATGTGTCGGACATCAGTCTGAAGCTCCCTTTGATGACTTGGATGTTGCTCCAACACCCACACAAGCTGCCTATTCCTGCAACTCCTTGCTCAAGCAGGAGAATCCTTGCATGACCCTACTGCTGCTGGTCCCTGGCCCCTCCTGCCCAGCAGCATCCTGGAGCCATGCACTTGTGTCTAGGAGGAGGGACGATGCCTGGTCCCCCTGGTCAGTCCCAGCAGTGCCAGGCAAGGGTGAGGGCAGGGCACATGAGCCAGGGCACCGCAGGGGCTGGTGTCCCTTGGGAAAGGCTCCTCTTCCTGACCAGCATGGCCTGGCCAAGTCCCCGTCAGGCATCTTCATCTCCCTGGGTATTTTTGGAAGCAAAGTGCTGTTTAACTGTGAAAAGGCGAAAGGCAGTGGTGGGAAGGGAAACCAGGCAGCAGAGATAGGGCAGCTCCTTCCGCAGACGGTGCCAGTGTGGCTTCAACTGCCAGGACCGGCTGCCTCGGGGGGTCAGCATCAGCCACATCCCAGCGTGATTCCACTGGGAGCCTCCACCAGCCCCAAAACTCACCACACACAGGGCCAGGAGGCACAGGGGATGGCCTGGGGATCCTCTCCACTGCGTGTACCCCAATCCCTTCCAGACCCCTGGATCCCACAGCTGAGTTGTGCCCACCTCAGCGGGGGCTGGTGGGGGCTGGCAGGGGCCAGCGTTCCTTGGGCTCCAGCTCCCAGGCGCCAGTGGCTGTTTTTAGCTGAGTGAAAGTCTGATGTTTTGAGATTTTCTATTTTGAGCAGCAAAGCTGGAGAAATGGAGCAGCCTCTGACCCCTGGGTGTTTGTGTGGAGCAGGGCAGGGAGCTGCGTAGGGCAGGCATGGGGTGACTGCTGCCCCCGGGGGGAATGTGGTTGCCCCAGAGTCTTTGCCCCACATTTACCCTCGTGGCCCCTCACACCTCGGCTGTGCTGGAGCTTGTTCCCACACAGACCCTTCTTCCACACTCTCCCAAGGGAGGATAGCCTTTCTGGCACTGGGATGTCATTCCTCTTCCCTCCTTCAGCAAGATTCTGATGAAGCCCCTGAGCAGGATGCACCCCACACCCCTCATATTCCACCGTGGGGTTTCTCTGTGCCCCCACAGGGCCCCCATGGCATGACAGCTATGTGCTGATGGGCAGCTGGGAGGGGACTGCCCCAGCAGAGAGGCACAGGGTTTGAATTAGGCTCCTGTGGTGGCATGGCCGGCTCAGCCTGGTGCTGGTGACACTATCATGTGGGGGTCTGTCCCCTGTGCAAGAGAATGCCAGGGACCACAGGTGTGCAGAGGAGCTGGGGATCACTTGGCAGTGGGGAGGGCTGGCACTCACTGGAGCTGCCAAGATGAGTTGTCAACAACAGCGGGTCACCCACTCTGCAAGGGGGACAGGTGGGGTGACTTGCATGACAACAGGTACAGATGATGGGTGCCGCTTGCTGGGCTCCCAGGAGGCAGACACCAGCCCTGGGCACAGGCTTTGGCCTCATTTTATTCAACCCTGCATTTCTAAAAGTACCTCGAGACACACACCAGCACCGCAGTCCAGGGTCCATGGTGGGGCTGGGCACTGTGAGTCTGAGGAGAACGACATCACCGGTGACTCTTTGAGGTTCCAGGGCATGGTGACAGAAAGTTGCCCAGATATGTCCTCCAGCACCTCTGGGATCAGCCGCAGCACCATGTTGCATTTGTAGCTGAGCTGGGGGCCATGTCCCTGGAGTCCTGGCAGGGTTTTAGGTGCGATGCAGGTGGGGGATGGTGAGGAGCCGGCGGAAGGCAGTGCGGAAGTCCCGGTTGAAGAGAGTGTAGATGAGGGGGTTGAGGCTGCTGTTGCAGTAGCCGATCCAGAAGAAAAAGTTGAAGAGGGGCTTGGAGATGCGGCAGCCCTCCCCACAGACAGCCTCCAGGCTGTAGGTGAAGAAGAAGGGGAACCAGCACAGCACGAAGGCCCCCATCACCACGGCCAGCACGACGGTGAAGCGCCGCTCCTGCGCCCGCACCAGCCGCTGCCGGCACAGGGACACGCTCTGGTGCTGACTCCGGTGCCGCCAGCCTGGTGTCCTGACCCCCAGACCCTTCTTGCCAGTGCCGGTGCTGGTGCTGACAGGGCGTGGGGCACGGGCGGCGAGGAGGGCTGCTGTCCGCCGGGCCGTCAGGTGGTAGATGCGGCAGTAGACGGCGACCATGACGAGGCACGGGGCGAAGAAGGAGGCAGCGCAGGAGGCCAGCACGTACCAGGTCTCCTGGCTCAGCTGGCACTCCTGGCCCCCTGGCCGTGGCCGCAGGAGCGGTGGCAGTGCCACCAGTGCCGCCGCCGCCCAGACCACCCCGATCATCCCCTTCACCCGCCTGGGGCTGCGGCGCAGGTTGAGCCGGGCTGCCCGGGTGACAGCCCAGTAGCGATCGAGGCTGATGGCACAGAGGTGCCCGATGGATGCAGTGCAAAGCAGCACGTCCAGCGCCAGGTACAGGCTGCACCACAGGCCGCCAAAATACCAGTAGCCCATCACCTCGTTGGCCAGCGAGAAGGGCAGAACAAGGATGGCCACCAGGATGTCTGCTGAGGCCAGGGACACCAGGAAGAGGTTCTGAGGGGCACGCAGCGCCCGACTGGTGGAGATGGCTGCCACCACCAGCGCATTGCCCACCAGCGTGGCCAGCAGGACAGCCAGGGCGGCCAGCAGGATGAGACCTGTGGCTGCAGGTGAGTGTGGGGCACTGCCAGCACCACTGCTGTTACTGGAGGTATTGGCTGGCTCCATGCTGGCCCGACCCCACGGGCGGACGAAGCCCCATGGGGCTACCCCCCACCATGTGTGCCCCGCTCACCAGCCCTGATGCGTCTCCTGGCACAGCCCCAGTCCCTGGGGAGTTGTCCCGGCCACCACTGCTCCCATACCGACCCAGTCTGGTGGCAAAGTGGAGGTCGTCCTGGCTCAGTGACTGCCTGTCCAGGCACACAGGGTTGTGGCAGCGCTGGGAACCCCGAAGCAGCTCCCACGGCAGCCCTGCTGGCTCTGTTGGTCCCAGCCCAGGAGGAGGGCGGATGGGGAGGAGGGAGGGATGGAGGGAGGGACAGGCTGATATAGCTGGCAGGAGCCCAAGCATCTGTGGGCAGTGGGAGAAGCATTTGTTGCCAACACTTAAAGGGCTCCTGCCAGGGTCACTGTGGTGAGTGGGCTCTGCCACAGGTATTGGGGTACCCAGCAGGCTGGGGACACTGTCTGACCATTCTAAGCCAACATCCTGCTGATCCCCAGCCCGGCAGCACCAGAGCACCTCACCAGCTGCCCCGTGCTGTGCCCGCCTCACAACACACTGCCATGCTAGCTCAGCCCCCTGTGGTGAATTGGGTCACAGAAGATACTGCCTGTGGCACAGCCTGGCTGCAAAACATAGGTGCAGGGTTTAGCTGTGGCATCATCACCATGTGCCCCCAAGACACCAGCAGCATGTTTGGTCCATCCCCAGCACTGGGCACCTGTACAGGGCTGGGCTGTGCCAGGGTGGTGTGTGGACACAGGGGTGGATGGTGGGTGTCTGGCACCTGCAGCTCCAGCAGCACTTCCAGAGACAGAAGCCTCTGGGAAGAAACACGCACCTGAGGCACAGGCGCTCAGCATTTATTAGGCACCAGCTGAGCGGGGACAGTGGAATCTGGGTGACCATGGGAGCAGTGGCCCGAGCATCCAGTGCCGGCTAGAGGCGGGTGGCACTGTGCAGGGGCAGGCGAGGGGAACCCACCCGGACGGCAGGGCCAGGCATCTCCTCGGGGTAGGAGAGTGCAGGATTGTCCAGCCCCAGCCTGGCCTTGTCTCGGGGAGGGCCCTCACGCTCATCCCAGCCATCGGGGCTGCGGCAGCGGTCAGTGCAGCAGAGGGTGGCCCTGGTGATGAGCCGGTCGAGGGGCTGCAGTGAGTGCATCCAGGCAGGGAGGAAGTCCCAGGTCTGCAGCCATTTGGGCAGGCGGCCAGGGCTACGTGCCTGCAGCGCATTCACCAGCCCCACGAAGAAGAAGAGGCCGAGGAAGGGTGTGCCCACCCCCACCAGCGCCTGCCAGCCCGCCATGGAGATGCCGAAGATGAGGGAGGGCAGCAGGAGGAAGCAGACGATGAGGTACAGCACCGCAAACCAGCGGTACTTGGCTGTGCGCTCACCCAGCGCCTTGGCCATGCGGATGGGCAGGCGGGTGAAGGGCAGCGGGTACCACAGCAGGATGCCAGAGATGTTGAAGAAGAAGTGGCAGAGGGCGATCTGCGGGGATAGCATCCCTGTTGGGCTGGGCACATGGGCTTCCACCACCCTTGCCTTGCCCAGTTCCCCCTACAAGTCCAGCCACAGCTCTGAGCTGCCCATACCTGGAAAGAGCTGGCCAGCTTGTCCCCTGGGCTGGCCAGGGCAGCCAGAATGGCAGTGGTGGTGGTGCCGATGTTGGAGCCCAGGGTCAGTGGGTAAGCACGCTCAATGCTGATCACTCCCAGGCCTGCAGGAGAAGCACCCCATCCTGTCCCATCACTCCTCACCAGCACTGTCCCTATGCTCTCACAGGGAGGTACAGCTCCTCCTGCACCTCTGAGCACTCCAGCATTCATGGGTTATTGTAGGGAGGACCAGCACATGGCAGGAGACCAGGCATGGCTGGGACTCACCAATCAGGGGTGTGATGGCTGAGGTGAAGACAGAGCTGCTCTGCACTACGAAGGTCATCCCAGCGCCCACCACCATGGCAAAGTACCCAGTGAGCCAGCTGAGCGGGTGTGGGAGGTCTGCCACAGCATGGCCACAGACATGGACACAAGCATGGACATGGACACATCAGCTGGGAGCAGCTCAGAGCTCTTATATGGTGCTGGGGAGGGGGCTGTGGGGCAAAGGCTCTGGATGTGGAGTCAGGCTGTGGGTATGGGGCCAGCCTGATATCTGGTGACTGGGAAAGCAAGACAAGGATGCCAGGAGGCCATGAGCAGAGTGGGGATGAGGGGCAGGCAGGGGACATGGGGGTTCAGTAAGGGATGGAAGTTAGGGGTAGCCAGGGATGGGTCTGAGGATGGCAGGTGGGGATAGGGATGGGTAGCTGTGTGTCAGGTAAGGTCCCATCCCACCATGGACCCTGTCCCACTCACCAGTGTTGATGACCTTCTGGATGGCTTTGGCAACCTGCCCCTTGAGCAGGGAGTTGAGGAGTTTGACCAGGAGGATGAGGCAGGTGCAGAGCACGACGAGGGACCCGGCCAGCAGCACCAGCCCCACGGCCAGGTCAGGCAGTGGTGTGTCGGTGAAGAGGTGCTCACCTGCCCCACAGCACGGCTGGGCGAGGGGCTGGGGCCGGCCCAGCCCTGCTCACAAACTTGTCCCCCCAAAAGCCCTGCACCTGGACCCCAACCCCACCTTCTCCCAACCCTGCACCACATCATGACTCCAGACCCATGCCCAGTGCTCCTCCATCCCACATACAGTCCCCCAGCCCTATCTGCACCTGCCCAGCCCCATGCACTGTGCCCCCCAGCCCTGCCCAGGCACGCCACACCCACTCACACTTCTGCCTGGTGATGTTATGGAGGTTCTCAATGCCCTTAGTGCTGCAGTGGCTGGGGGCCGTGCAGTTCTGGAGGGGCCCAAGCCCCACAGCAGCCATCTGCAAGGAAAGAGTGGGCTGCAGCCAGCTCCACAGTTTCCTCAGCCAGCTCCTGCCCACCATCTGCACTCCATGGGATCACTTGATGGCCTCAGCAGGGCCATGAACCCCTCACCTGTGGGGGTGCAGGGCCACACCAGACGCGGATGAGGCTCCGGTTACGCAGGCTCTCGTCCCCAGTTGCGATGCCCGTGATCACTGACTTGTCCAGCTGCAACAACACAGATGATGGAGATGGCCTTTGGGGGCTGACAGCACCCCTGGCTTGGAAACATCTTCACTGGGATGGGAACACCACTGCTAGTGCAGGGACACTTGGACACAATCACCATTAAAGGGACACCAGTGCTGGGGACACCATCACTGGGACAGCAATGCTGGGGGACCTCCACCACCAGCCTGGGGATGCCACCCTGGGGGACACCACAGCTGAGAAGACCTGGATGATGAGCTTGGTGAAGGGCTCCGTGATGATCTTCAGCAGGTCGGGAGCATCCTTCCCACTGCGGATGTTGAAGGTGGCCACGACAAGGCGGGTAACGTGGTGCAGGTACCCGCTCACCACCTCCAGCGGCAGCAGGACCAGTACTGACAGCCAGTTGAAGCAGTCGTGCACCGTAGCACCAGCGAAGGCCCTGTGAGAGGGAGCCTCTCAGCATGGGGGGGCCCTCAGGGAGCAGCCCCTAGCCCCGAGTCCCCTCTGCCCCGTCCAGCTCTCACCGTTTGAACTCACTGCGGTCGCCAGCCTGCATAAGGGCCACAATGGTGTTGGTGACGGAGGTGCCGATGTTGGAGCCCATGATGATGGGGATGGCAGAGCGCACCTCCAGCACTGGGGACAGAGAGACCTGCTAGCCCCAAATGGCCCAGCTCTGGGTGATCCCATCCAGCCACCCTGTCCCTCAGCCTCAGGTCCCTGGGAGCCCCGCAGGCGCACTCACGCCCCGAGGAGACCATGCTGACAATGATGGAGGTGGAGGTGGAGGAGCTCTGCACCAGCACGGTCACCAGGATGCCCACCACCAGCCCAGCAACCGGGTTGGAGAGGATGGCGTTGTCCTTGAAGATGTCCCCGGCCACCTTGCCTGCAAGAGAGCAAGACAGGCAGGGTGCCGGCATAGTGGTGCCACCAGCCCAGGCACGCCCATCACCCTACCTCCGGCCAGCTGGAAGGCAGAGCTGAGCACATCCAGGGAGCACACGAAGAGGTACAGGAACCCAAACATCAGGGGCACCTTGAGAAGGGAGACACAGATGGACTGGAACCTGGCCCAGCACCCCAGCTCTGCACAAGACAAAAGACAGTGTTAAACACCAGCCATGGCATGGCCCCAGCAACCCGGGCTCCCACAGCCCTACACTTCTGGCAGGTCTTTGGGATGTTCCCCGACCCAGGTGCTGTGTGCCTGCTGCCCAAGGGCCTCACCTGGCTTCTGCAGCTCGTCCAAGCCCAGCCGGGGCCCCTGCCAGGGCAGCGCGTCCAGCTCGTACCGCTCCCTGCCCTCGCCCAGGCGCCCTGGAGAGCCAGGGCAGGGGTAGCCATGGTCAGGGCATGGCACAGCACCAACAGTGAAGGGACAGGCGTGGGCACCCGGCAGCCGGTGCAGAGCTGGGGAGAGAGGGCACCTGAATTATGACCCCATCCTCACAGGACCCCTCAGCAGAGGAAAGCTGGGTGCTGCCTGTGCCAGAGTCTGGCCAGAAGCAGAGCTGAGCCCAGTGAGGTGAGGAAGAGGAGGAGGAGGGCTCGGGGCACCTACCTTGAGGGCTGGGGCAGTAGGCGAACTGGGGCCCATGCACCACCATTCCTCCCCGCACCGGGCAGCGGGGCAGGGCTGGGCTCTCCCTTCGGTAGGGCAGCATCGCTCCTCCTGAAGCTGGGCAGAGGCAGCCACATGTCACCACGGTGGAGCCATGGCTGCACCTCACGGGCCATCACTGGCTCCCCAATTCCCTGTGGTGCTGGCACCACCGAGGAGGACCATCCCATCATCCAGGGGTCCACGGGACCACTGTCTGCCACTGTGTCACCCCAGCAAGCTCCCACAAGGACAGGCAGGAGGCATGGTGGGGGGACAAGGGCAGGGCTGGGGACATGAGAGCCCCCTGCTCACCTGGGGCTGGCTGGCAGTCAGAGCAGCGCCATGTCTACATGCCACATCCACGCGTCCCTCCAGCAAAGTGGCCCGTGGGACACCATGGCCCTTTATACACAGACCAAGAGCAAAGTCTAAGGAGCCCTGCATTGCCCCTCACCTCCGCTCACTGCTCACCTCCTCCCCAGAAATTCCTGCAGTTAATGGGTAACCCTGGGGCATCCCACGTCAGTCGTGGCCCCAGGGCAGGATGGGACACATGGCACCCCGGTACTGTGCCACCAGCACACCCAGCCTCGCCTGCCCGAGGCTCAGCATCACCCCATGGTGAGCGGCAGCCACTGTGGTGGGGAGTGAAGCCAGGGCAATGCTGGAGCCCAGTGTCCAAGGGGTGATGCTGGAGCAGCCTCAGCTCTCCCTCACTTGATGCCAGGTGCTTCATCCCCTACCTGAGAGGAGGAGGAGAAGGGCTCAGTGCTGGTGCTGCCAGGATATCCCAAATGGAGGTAAGACCATGCACACATCCACCATCCTTGGAGCCATCTGAGCATCAGCTGCAACGGACCTGGCTCTGCCCAGGGCATACACTGTCTTCTTCACCGGGGTGCCAGCGCTGGGTTATGTCAGCACCAGTGCGGTCCCTGTGTCCTGTCACTGGTGGTGATGGTGACACACGGCCCGGCTCAGCCCATGCCAGTGGCTCAGTGCAGAGCAGCCAGCAGCACTGCAAGAGCTGTGTGGGGCAGAACCCACATCTTCCCAGCACGCACAGAGCAGGGGTGGGCAAGAGCAGGGGTGGGCAGGAGCAGGGCGACACCGGCGTTGTCGTCATCCCCTCCTCGATGCCGTTTATCATTACCCACTGTTTATGCACCTCTGGCCAAGTTTCCATCCTCTGCAAGGCACAGAGACAGCTCCTGGTGCCTGTGGGGAGTGGGCATGGAGGGGCTGTGCAGCTGCAGTGCCCTCATTCCTCTGGGATCAGGCACTCCCAGGACCTATCACCATGGACAAGCCAGGTGTGATTGTACAGGGGAGCAAGAGGAGTTCCCTTGGGTACCCCAGTGTGCTCAGGGACAGCCTGGGGACATCCCTGTTGCTACTGGAGCATCACCAAGCCTCTGCTGAGTCACAGACCGGTGGAGCTGAATGCCTAGGAGGGGTCACAGCAGGGGACATGTCTTGCCTCCGCAGGGTTGGGGGGTGCAGCCAGTGGCACCCACAGAGCCCTGTTCCAGGCTGTGGTGGGCAGGAGGCCAGTGTCCACACTTGCCCTGTGCCCAGGGGCTCTTGGCCAGCTGCCCCCACAATCATTAACCCAGTGAGACCCTGGCAGTTCCAGCTGTCACTCATTGACAGGGTCAGGGCTGAAGTCCTTGGCCATGCTGGCTCCGCAGCTTCCCCTACACCATCAGCAGTGCCGGAAAACAAGCTCCTGGCACTGCCCCTTTCTGCTAGGCAGGGTGGCAGTGGAGCCAAGGGCTGGCTGCAGCCCTGCCCTGGCCCTGGGGGGGCTCTGTGGTGTACGCGGGGGCTGAGGGGCCATTGCTGCTGGGAAAAGCAGTTTGGCCCCAGGGGTGGCGGAAGGAGAGGGATGCGTGTCCAGGCAATGCTCTTTATTTCCCCTGGTTTCACACCACAGATGGGACTGAGCAGCACCACAGAGACATAGTGGGGCTCTGACCAGGGCCATGGGGCTGCAGCTGGCCACAGCAGCATGAGGTTGAGTGGCCATGAACCCTGTCCCTAGGCAAGTTCTGGGGCTGCCCTGGGCCACCCCTCTGCCTCTGGCTGGGCAGTGGTGACAGAGTGGTGACCCAGGGCACAGCCAGGAAGGGCCCCAGCACACACAGATGATGGAGGGATCTCCCGGCTGCTGTCGAGGGGTTGTCCCCATCACAGACTGGGTCTGGGACCTCTGGAGACCCCGGGCCACTGGGGGTGGGAATCTGTAGAGCACAGCCAGGTCTGGCAGAGCTGGGCACATGGCTACAGCCCAGCACAGCTGCTGGCAGGGATGCCAGGCTTGGCACACGCTGGGTACCCACATGCCAAGCTGAGATGTTCAGTACCCAGGGGTGCTGCATTCTTCTGGCACAAGGCAGGCTTGTCCTCAAGGGCTGAGCACCCACAGCCTCGGCTGAGCCAGGGCAAGGGACCTATGGGGATCTGCTCTCGTGGGTCACTTCAGCAGCCACCTGTGCAGAGTCTCCCTGTGGGGAGGAAGGCTTCTTTGGCATGACCTGCTGGCTCTGCCTCCGTCTACTTGGGATAGGACCAAAGTGCCCTGCTCCACAACAGGCATGCTATCGTGGCAGTATCAGGCCCAGCCACACTCACGCAACGCAGACGGTAACAACCTGCTTGGGGCACAGGCCAGAGGGACTATGCTCACCCTCTCTGGGAAGAGCAGACCTGCAGATCAACAGTGGGGGAAGCCCTGCTCCTGGGGGTCAGGGACTGGATCCGGTCCTCAGCTCTGGACATGAGTTCTCCTGACCCTGCCTGCCCATGGCACCAGGCTTTGGGGCTGGAGCCTGCCTTGCCAGCCCACCCACCCTCTCTATCCTACACACCCTTCGGTTGGAAGGGTGCTTTCCCCACCCGAACAGTCAGGCACAGGCAGGATTTGCTGGGTGGGCAGCTCTGCCACAGACAAAGCGGGCAGGGACACTGGGCAGGACAGTGCTGGGCATGCGTGGGATGTTGCAAAGTGCTTTGCAACGGGGGTTCAAACTATGTACAGGACTCCCTTGGTGTGCACCGGGATGTGACCCTGCTGAGGGGCATGGCAGCTGCTCAACCACTCACAGCAACATGACACGACAGTTTAAGACAGGACGTGGACGAATCTGCGGTCCGGGCAGTGTCAGCGGTGTGGGGCAGGGGCCAGCTGGGCCCTGTGTTAAACTCTGGCATGGCCCAAGGGTACCATGCACCGGGTGTGGATGTGCAGCAGGACTCATCAGAGCTTGTGGTCGACTGGAGGCTGAGCTGGCATGGACTCTGCGGGCTGAGGATGGCCGTTCCCCTCAGAGCCTGGGTGAGGAGTGCTGGCCTGATCTGAGCCCTCACAGGCACTGTTGTCCTGCCCAGGGAGCTGAAGGAAGTCAGGCAGGACCAGGTCCTCCTTGGAGAGCAGCCCACGCTGGTCGTTGGCCCGGCAGCTCTGGGCACGGTTCAGCAGCTCCACCAGCCCTGGGGAAATGCAGGTCATGCACCTGAGCCCAGCACTCTGGGTCCTGTCCTCACCCCTCGGCTGCACTCTCCACCTGACATGACCCTGAACATGCCCCAGACACAGCACTTGCAACTTCTCCTTGCTCCATGCCAGCACCTATGGGATTCTGCACCCATCCCCAGCACACTGGGAGACTCCAAGACCCCATAGCCCATCTCTAGCTTTACAGGACCCTGTACCCATCCCCAGCAGACTGGGGGCCCTATATCCCTCACCCCATGTTTTGCCCCAGCCCCTCAGGTTTTAGACATGCCAGGTCTCACCATCCAGGTCGTATGTGCGGCGGTTCAGGTTCGTGGCAGCTGAAGACCGGGACCGGGAGAAAGAGCAGGGCATCTCCCACAGCATGTCAGGCTCTGCTCCTGTGGGGCTTCCCTCCTGCAATGAGCAGCCCAGGCCTCAGAGATAGGGCAAGGAGGCAGCACTCCCACAGCCCACGTCCCCATCACCCTCCCACAGCCTGGATTCCTCCTTGGCACCCATGCCCAGCCCTGTGGCATGTGACAGGGTTGCAGCAGGGCAGACCTTCCCCATGGACCATGGCAACAGCCATGGGGGCATCTCTGACTAAGGTGGTGGGATCTTGAGCTCACCTTGCTCCGGAGTGGGGAGGGGGCAGCTGCAGCCTCAGTGCTGTCTGTGACTCGCATGTCTGCAAGGAAAGTGATGCTCAACACCCCATGCCAGCACCCCAGTCCCAGCCTGGCCAGTGGTAGAATTGAGCCCATCCCAGGGAGCAGGAGCTATGGTCAGCAGTAAGCTGTGAGAGCTCTGTGGGCAGACATGATTTGGAGGAGGGACACGGCTTGCTGGGGACAACACTTTACCTGCCGGTGTTTCCAGGATGAGTTTCTGAGCAGCCACTGTGCTGACCAGCTTCTCTAGGTCCAGGGCTGCTGGCTCACCTTGCTGCAATGGGAAGAGCCAGCCAGTGTCACACTTGCTGCAGCACAGCAAAGGCAGCCAGGCTGAGGACCTGGGAGCTCCCTGGCCAGACCCTGCCAAGTCACAGGCTACACAGCACAGAGCACAACCAGAAGTCCCTCCCAGCACACAGCAGACTGCCACGGCCCATCTCAAACTCTGGTGACTCTCCATGAGCCTGCAGGCTGCCCCCAGCACGGATCACTGCTCCTCACCACCTGGTCACTGCCAGCAGCCCCTGGCCTGAGCCCCAAACCTGGGGTCCACCCCCCCAGCATCCCGTCCACAGGACACTGGGCTGTGCCCGCCGAGGCGTGACCCTCACCCGCCGCAGCAGCGCCAGGTCCATGTTCACGCCGTACTTCCCCAGCACCGGCTGCAGCGCCTCCCGGATGCGCTTGGTCGACTTGGCCGTGATGCGGATGGTCTTGTTGAGGGAGGAGATTTCCAGGCTGCGGAGGGGAGAAGAGGCTGTCTGCAGGTAAGCCTGGACAGGCAGGGGCAGAGCTGGGGGTTCTGGACTGCCTGGGGTTTCGGTGTGAGGCACCATGGGTGGCCACGTGTGATGTGGACCAGGCACCTGTGGGCAACAGCATCAGCCCCAAAGCTCTCACTCACTCAAAGCTTATCCTGTTCTCCAGCTTCACCTCCTGGTTTGCCAACACGGAGCACTCCTGGTCCAGAACCAGTGCTTTCTGCAAGAGCCAAACCATCAGGAGAGAGTAGCATATGGTTCCAGCCTGGGGATGGTCTGGCTGGAAGAAGGCCCCTCTCCCCCTGCCCACCCTACCTGCTCGTTCCCCACCAGGTAGACCTTGATGTCAGGCAGGCTGAAGCCACGCTTCTCGCAGATCCCTGCTAGCATGTCACGGATGGAGTGGCCATGCCGGACAGAGGCCAGCGAGGCTGTGCCATCAGGCAGGTACACACAGCAGTACTCTATGGGCTTGGCCGGCAGCTCTGCCTCGCTGCCTCCCAGGCTCTTCCGATGGCCCTGTGGGAGGGATGCGGCAGGATGAGTCCGGCCGGTGGCAGCGTGATGCCATGGGGGTGGCATGGCAACAACTCACCTCCGTCCAGGGGCTGGCAGCTGTGCTGGCTGAGGACAGGAAGCCCAGGTCCAGGCTGGCTGAGGAGTTGAGTGAACCTTGGGACTCCCGCCACAGCATGGCACTCCCACCACCTTCTCCCCCCTCTAGGACAGACAGATGGATGGTGGTGGGGACCACAGACACCCTTCACCCTTCAGAGGTGGCATGGCCCCCCAGCCCTGCTCTGCACAGCACCCACCTGCCCAGGAGGGCTCCCGACGCTCTCCCTTCCTGAAGGACCGTCGGGGGCTGTGGTTGGCGCCACTGCCTGCCGTCTCCACCCCCAGCGGCAGGGACTTGCCCAGCTTCAGCTTCGACTTCTGGGGCAAACAGAGAAGCATCTCAGCACGGGGACATCTAAGGCTGCCCCTTTTTCTTTCCCTGGTCCCCTGATCACTTGTTGGTTCACAGCCTGGAGCTGCGTTTGCTCCAAGCAGCAGGGAAAGGACCCAGCATTGTTTTCTCAGGTGAAAGACAGGTCCCTGTCCCCATCCCTCCCTTCCCACCCCATTCACCTTGCTGAGGTCAGGTGGGGGGCTGCTGCTGCGGGAGTGGGGCCGTAGGTCAGGCAGGGGCTGCCCCTGACTCTCTGCCCGCAGGCAGGCTTGGTAGAGTGGGGATTTCACGAAGCGTGTGTAGCTGTCAAACTTCATCAGGTTAAAGATCTGCAAAGGGAGGATATATGTGCTTAAGACCCCTGCTCAGACCTACAGCTCACTATGGCCACTGCCCCGTGGCATGGCCCCATGGCAACAGCAGTGATGCTGGGTGATGCAAAGGGTGGTCCCACAGCCCCCATCCCAAGGGTGGGGTGGAGCACAGGTGCTGCCTGTACCTGGAGCTGCTGGTTGCGAAACATGTCTGGGGAGGGGGTGGCCAGCATGTCCTCCCCAATCCAGGCCTGCTTGTCGATGTTCACAGGACTGACTGAGTGGCTGGAGAGGAACTCATCGTAGATCCGCCGTGCCTCCTGGGCCAGCTGGGGAAGCAGGGGACGGTCAGGATGAGACCAGGAGCCCCCTCCTCACTGCTACTCTGTGGGGAGTCCCTGGCTCACCACACAGAGCCACCTGAGCCCTGAGGGAACAAGTCCTCCCTGGAACCAGATCAGTACCTGGGCTACAGGACAGGCATTGGAGCCAGCCACCCCTTAGCACTAAGCTCTAGGCACAACATGCCAGTCTCTCCATGGAGGTACAGCACAAGGTAGGAACCATTCCCCCCGAGCCATGTGGCTCTGTCTCCACAAGCCTCGTTTAGCTCTATGCCCTTGGTCTCTTTTGTCCTCCCAACAGTGCTCTCCACCCTCTGCCCACCCTGGGCTGGAGAAGCACACCCTGCTCTCATGGGAAAAGCAGTCCTGGCTGTGGTTTGCAGATGCACATCACATCCATCTCCTTATTCCTCTTGCAAGACCCCCCAGTCTGCTCAGCCTCCCAGAACAGGGGTCTGCTGGGACCTTGGGACATGCAGGCACAACAGCCACCTCCACCTCTGCCCACATCCCTCCCAGCAGCTGCGTGATGAAGGCTCAGCCACACCGTGGCCATGCAGAGGCCAGTACCTGCTGCGTGTCACTGGCTGGGATCTGCTGGAAGCGCTCACATGCCTGCCAGAAGTAGACATTTTCGGCACTGAACTCCTTCTTGAGGAACTCCTGCGGGGCAAAGAGAGCTGCTGGTTGGCACTGTGGCTGTGGGACAGCCAGTTGCCAACAGTGGGTGGAACTGGGGACTGAGGTCTGGGCGGCAGCACTCACAGTGAAGTAGGTGACGGCCACACGGTCCTGCAGCAGCGTCTCGAAGGATTCGGCCCAGCTGACAACAGAGCCCTGTGTGGAGCCACAGGTCCCAGATGGTCCTGGCAAGCTGTTCACACTGTGGTTGCTGCCACGGGCCCTGGAGGCATTTAATTCTAAGAGAGAAAAAGGGTCAGTTCTGACTGCCTGAGTGTCCCTCAGCATCTCTCCCTGTTGCCAGCAGTCCTCCCTGTCTGCAGCAAGTTCATCTGCCCCAGCTGGGCTGGAGCCAGTGAACCCTTGGGTAGGGAATGTGAATGTGTGAAGCATCACGGTGGCATCCTCAGTGGATTGAGTGCCTCGATGCTAGAGCTGGCACTTTCCAGCCCTCCCTGCCAGCACTGGCTGTCCTCCACTCTCTGGGGTGTCACCAAGACTCCACCTGTGACTCATCTCCCAGGGAACAAAGCCGATGTGTGGGGAAGGCACCCATCTGGGGAGGGAATGGGACACAGAGGGCACACAGCATGGAGGGAAGCTGGGAGGATGAGCAGACATGCCTCAACTTACCTCCCCCATTTCTCTGGCCATGACAAGGAAGAAACACAGTGAGAGAAGGGCACAGAAAGTGTCATCCCCAGCTCCCAGCCCTGAGGAAACCCTCCCTTGGGTAAACCCAAGGGGGCCATGCATTCAAATGGAGTTCCTCTGTCAAAAAGACGGAAGTTCCCAGAGGCAACCCCAGCTTTTCAACTGGTTTGGCTGGTGAGCAACTGGGAGCAGTGTGTCATTTGCAAGAGAAGGTAAGAGTATGGAATCATGCAAAGGTGGTGGGAGCAAAGGAGACAGCAGGCTGCTGCTTTACCAGGTTCCCCACCCTTCTCCTCTTGTCCAAAACATGGCATAACTGGGTACACCCTGTGTGTGCAAGTGGGAACATCAGCCACCAGCACCTTGTGCTGGAAGAATCGTGCAGTGGGGCCGAGAAAGGTGAATGGACTGTCTGAGATAACCAATGCACAGATGGACAGATAGAGAGATTCCCTCAGGGAACCCAGGGCTGGCTGGTACCCAGGTTATGCTTGCCCCAGGAAACCCCTCAGCTGCCAGCACCCAAGGGTGCCAGCTGAACAGCCAGGAAGGAGGGACAGGCACAACAGGGCCATACAGGAGGACTGGGGGGGTATGGTGAGTCCTGAGCAGAGGGCTTAGCCCAGTATTGTGGTGGCCCAGCCATGCACCCGCCCAGCGCACAGCCTGTACTGACACAGGACCTGGCTCCCTGCTGGCTCCTGGCACCGGGCTGGCTGTGGGCTTCCCCCTCCCCTGAAGACAATGATGCCCTCCTGTCCCAGAGCAAAGAGCAGCCTTACCTCCGTCTGACACAGCAGGGCCCTGTGGGAGTGGAGAGAAGAGAGGTGAGAAGGGCCAGAGGGCCGCTGCCAGCCCGGTGGAACGGTACCCGGGCAGGTGGCAGCATCAGGGCGAGCCTGGTCCTTGCCCAGGAGCTGCCGGTAAACATGGCTCCAGTGTAACAGGACAGCTGTCCCATGGCATGGGCAGGACACGGGGCTCCCAACCCCGGGGCAGCAAGTAGAGGTGAGGGGTTACAAAGGGTATGCAGCTTTTCTCTCACCTCCTGTGCATCTACTGCCCTGGGGCCAGGCCAGCAATTGGCAAAGGGCAGATGCTATCAGATGGAGCCCTGCCACCACTGCCCGGGGAGGAGAAGCACCCTCCCCAGCACAGGAAGAGGAGGGGAGGAGGGGAGGAGGGGAGGGAAGGAAGGACAACCACAGCCCTAGGCAGGCAAACTGCCTGCTCCCTCCTTCCTTGGGGCCTGGGGCTACTGGAGGGCAGATGCCCCAAAACTGGGACGGGGTCCTGCCAGAGCTGCCAGTGAAGGCACAGCAGGACAGGGTGCCCTCCAGCAGCCCCCGGGCCACCCCAGATACCAGCCACAGGGATGTGATACCCTGGGATACACAGCAAGCAGAGAGGTGGGCAGATCCTCTGCAGTCAAAGCCCAGCCAAGCACACCCTGCACTGCGCTGCCTCTCATCGCCCGCCTGGGGACACACTGAAGTGGTGCCTTTCACTTGGCTGGCCGGTGCCTCCCACCCTGCCAGCCTCACACACCCCAGCCTACCCTGCACACCCCCTGGCTGTCCCCATCCCAAACCCAAACACCCCAACCCCAGTATCCACCCCTGCCTGTCCCTGCTCCCCCACCCTGCATGCTGCTGCCATGCCTCTTACTGCAGATAAACACATCCCAGCCCTGCCTGCCCACTACCCCAGCCCCACATATGCCTAACTTGCCAGGTCCTTGCTCTTTCCCATCCATCCCTGCTACCCATATCCACATAACTCTGCCCTGCCTGTGCCACCCAGTCCCACACATACCAGCACTGTTGACTCCTGTTACGCTATCCCCATACGTCACTGCTTGCCCATTACCCCAGTACCATACATCCCCATTTACATCACTCTCAGCCTCATAAACCCCTGCCTGCTTATTACCCCAGCTCCATATGTCCCTGCCTGCCTGTACCCAGCCCCTTATACTGCTGCTTGCCCTAATAACCCCCTCCATCTCTGCTTGGTTTGGATACCCAAGCTCCATACTGCCCTGCCTGCCCAGTACCCAGCCCCANCCCCGGCACCGCCCCGCCGGGCACCGACTACAGCTCCGGGCCAGGAGCCGCCGCGGCCCCGCCGCACCCCCGTCCCCATCCCGATCCCTGTCTCTATCTGCATCCTCATCTGTGACCCCATCCCCATCTGCATCCCTATTCCCATCTNCACACGCCCTACCTGCTATTATCCTCCCCACACCCCTCTGCCGACTCCGCACCCAGCTGCACAGCACTCTGCCTGCTGCTATCCAGCGCCACACATCTCTGCCTGCCCAGTACCCAGCCCCACACCCTTCTGCCCGCCCACTGCCTGGCCCCATACATCCCCCTGCCTGCCCTTTATCCTCTCCATGCCTTTGCCTGCCTGTTACCCAGCCCCATACACCCCTCTGCCTGCCCGTTATCCACTCCGCACGCCCCTGCCTGCCCGGTACCCGGCCCCACACCCGCTGCCTGCCCACGACCCAGCTCCACGCCGTGCCGCCGGGCGGGGCAGTCCTGGGGGAAGGGGATCGGCGCCCCCGGCGCGGCCGGGACTCACCATGCGGCCGTTGTGGACCAGCAGCAGCTTGGCCTTGCCCTGCATGCCTGGCACCCCCGGCCGAGCGCGCTACCGGCGCGGCCCGCGGCCCCGCAGCATCNGGCCAGGAGCCGCCGCGGCCCCGCCGCACCCCCGTCCCCATCCCGATCCCTGTCTCTATCTGCATCCTCATCTGTGACCCCATCCCCATCTGCATCCCTATTCCCATCTACATCTCCATCTCCATCCTCATCCCTGTCTCCATCTGCATCCTCATCTGTCACCCCATCCCCACTGCATCCCTGTTCCCATTTGCATCTACATCCCTATCCCAAATCTCCATCCCCATCTCTGTCCCCATCCCACCTAGTCTCCATCTCCAGCACAACCTGTGCCACCCCATGGTCACCACCCCATCGCCACCACTCCTGGAAGCCTGGGCAACCAAGGGGTCTCCTCCCAGTCATCGCAACACCTCAGGGAAGAGGGGTGCAGGGGCAAGGGGGGCATCAAGATGCCCAATGCACCCTGCCACCAGCCTGGTGCCACTCACCCCAGTCACACCCAGACGGGCATGCAGATGCCTCCCAGCCCTGTGCTAAGCAGTGGGTCTGGGGGTGGCTGTTTGGGGAGAGCTGCCTGTGTGGTGGATACCAGCAGAGCCTGGCAGAGAGGAGCAGTGGACGTGCAGCTTGGAGTCGCCAAACTGATGCCTAAGCAGTTTTGCCCATCTAAGGTTGGGGTTCCATGTTGATCAGCAACCACAAACCAGTTGAGGATATTTTAGGATATTTGCTAGGAAATATAAGCAACTAACAGTTACAGGATAAACCGCAGAGTACCATGGCAACTCACTCATGGAAATGCTAATAACTGGGACTTAAGGTGGGTGATTAACCTATCAAAAGCAGAACCCTAACATTAAGTTGGGTGCAGATCTATGCAGAAAAAAATGAAGTGTTCCCATCACGAGCATGCACAAAAGCAGGGTGGCATTAGCAGCCGCAGCCCTGGCAGGGTCTCTGGGGAGGGAGTAGTTGAGGGTGGCCCCTGCTGCAACCTCTCTGCCCTCCACTGTGGCACAGAGCAGAAGTGGGGCAAGGGGGCAATTGTGCTTCTCCCCTTCCCTTTGTTGGAGCGTAGCTGTATTGTTTGGCTTGGCTTTGCAATGGGAGTTATAAATAAAAATGTCTCACCAAGAGTGTGTGACTCATGGTCCTCACCACAAGGATAACCTCTCTGCTAGGAAACCTGATCCGAGGGCTGAACTGCGGCACACAAGAATCAAAGACATTGCTTAATTAACATAATCCAAACGGCGAGAGGATGAGCCCCTCACCCCATCTGGGCTAGAGTGGGCTTCTGGGGAAGGGGTCTGTTCCCCTCCAGACCCCTGTCCTTTGCCATCCCCAACCTCTGTCTGCTGACAGCCCAGCCCTCAACCTGCTTCTGGGCCCGGTGGTTTCCCTCAGCCAGCAGTGAGGAGCTGACATGGCCTCGAGCAGCTCCAGCCTCAGCATTACCTCTGCCACCCTCTGAGAAGGCAGCTTGTGAGTGCTGGTGTCACCTCACTCAGCTTGGAATGTGGGGACTAGGGATGTGCTGAGGCATCACCCGTTGCACAGGAGGCTATGCCAGCCCTGTGCACTGGCCCACAGCCATGCTCGTGGCCTGTCCCCTCTGTTGGGGCAGCAGGCAGCAGCCCCCTTTGGAGGCTGGGGCTGCCGTGCCTCTCCTGGGATCACATGCTGGCTGCATGGCTCCATCCCACCGCCATGCTCTGCCTGCAGTGCTGCCCATGGTGCCCGGGTTCCACATCCTCTGGCTGTGCTGCCACCCCTGAGACAGAGCCTGGCCCCCTGGGGAGAGGGATGCCCTGTGCCCCAGTGCCCCAGCCTGGCGGGACCTGGTTTATCCTGGGGGTAGGCGACGGTGGGACGACAGCTGGCTGGGGGATTTGCCGAGGGCATTATTTAATGCTGTGGGTAAATGGAGAAACAGCAGCTAATTCTGGAGCCCGTAATCCTCTTCCTCCCCCGGGGATGGGGTGTGTGCCAGTCACACAGCCACCGATGGGCCCCGGGGACAAGCCCCTGGCAGCTCCCCAGGTGCGCTGTGGGCCAGAGTGACTTCCAGACCATGGGTGATGTGCAGAAGGTAAGAGGGGTCCAGTGATGTCCCACCTGTGCCAAGGTGGGTGTGCTGGCACCAGCTCCTGGCTGTGGTGTCAAGCAACCTGGCAGAGCAGGACCAGGGCTATACCCTGGGCTTGTCCCCCCAGCACACCCAGAAGCTAGCAGGGCTCCTAGGACAGGGACCGTTTACCTGGGCAGGGGGATTGGGGCTGAATGGATCTGCTGTGGGGCCACTTGGAGCCTGGGCACCTGGGGACCCAATCCTGGCACTCACTCAAGCCATAGACACAGGGTACCCATGGCCAACAGTATGCTGATTCCTCCCTCCAAAATGAGGGTGCTCTGCAGTGACCTGGCACCCCGCAGGGCTCCCCCAGCACCCTGTGCCCCCAGGGGCTGCTCTCCATCATCCAGAAGCTGAAGGGTTCCCCAGAGCAGGAGCTCCGCATCGTCCTGCTGGGGCTGGACAACGCGGGGAAGACCACGCTGCTGAAACGCCTGGCATCCGAGGAGATCAGCACCATCACGCCCACCCAGGTAGGTGCTGCTGGGGGCCATGGGCAGCGGGAGGGTGGCAGGTCCTATCCTCCTCTTGGGTGATGCTGGGATTTGTGTCCCTGTGCAGGGATTCAACATAAAGAGTGTCCACTCACACGGCTTCAAGTTAAACGTCTGGGATATCGGGGGGCAGCGCTCCATCCGCCCGTACTGGAAGAAGTATCTGGGCAGCACAGACCTGCTGGTGAGTGGGATGACCACCCACAGCCCCCCACAGCCCTGTGTGTGCAGAGCCGTGTACTCTGCACAGGGCCCTGTACCCCAGCAGAGGTGAGCGGCCCCCGCGGGGGGCAGAAGGCTGTGCAGCCGGGTGTGGAGGAGCTGCTGACTGTTCCTTTTGTCCCCATGGCAGATTTATGTCATTGACAGCGCAGATCAGAAGCGTTTTGAGGAGACAGGGCAGGTATGAGGGGTCTGGTGGGGGGTGGCTGTGGGGTGCTGGGTCATCAGCTCTTTGAGGACTGGAGCGGGGACTGTAGCTGCTCTCTACCATGGGGCAGCACTGCTGTGTGGGCCAAGCTGTCCCCAAGGCTATGTGGGAAGGACTCATAATCAGAGTCTCAGCATGCCAAGCCACCCCATTCTATGGCAGATCCATGCCCAGCAGCTCCCCTTGAGCCTGGTGGGATGCCCCAGGGGTACCCAGCACAGGGGTGATTGCCCCTGGTGAGAGCAACCCCTCAGTTGCCAGCCCTCCTCACAGCTTCCTAGAGCCAGGTTAGAGACACGAACAAACAAAGGCTTATGAGTAGCAAGTTCAGAGTTACAAACCCTGGGAGCAAAGCTGGAGAGGGGAAGGTGAGACTCCGAGTGCCAGTCTCGGCTGTACTGGCACCAGACGGCGGCGTGGGTGTGCCAGACAGCATGGGGCTGTCAGCAGCCTCCTCTAGCTGCCCTTTGCCCAAGGCTCTCGCTGCTGGGAGTGCTTCAGCCCTCAGGTAGCACTGCATGCAGCCCCTGGGCTCTCTCCAGGAGCTTCAGGAGTGCATGTCTCTTCTTTGGGATGTCAAGACCTCACAGCTTCTTTGGCTGCAATAAGAGCACCGGAGAGAAGGGAGTGAGGCACCTTGGGTGACTGAGGGTCCTGAGCAGCTTCTCTGGCTGCCCTGGGCAGCTCAGGGAAGTGGTTCAGCAGCTCCAGAGGAAAGCAGCAGGCAGTGGCCCTGGGAGACAGTTCTCTCTTGGCAGGAGCTGGCAGAGCTCACCGAGGAGGAGTCCCTCACGGGGGTCCCACTCCTAGTGTTTGCCAACAAGCAGGACCTAGTGACTGCAGCACCCGCAGCTGAAATCGCAGAAGGGCTGAGCCTCCACACCTACCGGGACCGAGAATGGCAGATCCAGGCCTGTTCAGCCTTGTCTGGGGAAGGAGTGCAGGTAGAGATGAGGGCCTGCAGGCTCTGCAGAGGTGGGAGAGGACCCAAGGACCTGCCATGCTCTTGGGGCTGTGCTCACCTCTCTCTCTTCCCTCCAGGATGGGATGAACTGGATTTCCAGCCAGATCATGAACAGAAAGAAGTGAGAGCTGTGAAGTGCCAGACATGACTGAGCTGCAGGTCCCTAAGCTATGGCTAACCCTTCTGGTCCTTAGACTTCCCCCAAAGACTTGGCTGGGCCCTGAGCCTCAGACTGTCGTGCTCAGATGGGCTTCTCATCCAGTCTTTCACTAATCAGTTGGCTTTTCCTCTCCCACCTCCTGGGCTTCCATGGGCTCCTCATAGCCCCTGACCCTCCTGCAGCCCCCATGCTGTTGGAGGGAAGCACATGTTCCACCGCGTCAAGGGCTTGCACATCTCCAGAACAAGAACTTGCTCAGGTCTTGTCCATCCACACTGCTGGCACACTGTGCAGAGGCTGCTGCAATACGCACACTGCCCAGGGCACACTGGCCACCCCACTGCAGCACTGGCTACACCTGAGACATGGCATGTGCAGCCAACCAATGATATGTGTTCCACTCTGCTCCTGTAGGACATGACTGGTGCTGCCCCAGCCATGGCAGCTGCCTTGGTCCAGCATCTTTTATTGGCCAGAAAAGCTCCCACCTGTACACAGGACCTGGGACAAGCACAAAGCCACAGAGAGGACCTGGCTGGGCAGTCGCCAGTGGAGGGGTTTCATCGCCTGGTGATGGCATTGTTGAAGCCACCGAGAGGGGCAGCTCCGCAAGAGCCCCTGGGAAGCATGTTCTCCTCCACGCAGCCGAGCTGGGGCTTTTGTTGCCTGCTGATGACGTCCATCCTGAGGGCTGGAAGCTACAGCTCCCTGGCCACCACTGCTGCGGTGCCCGAGTGCCTCTGGGGACGGGTGGGAGGCAAGCTGAAGTGGGGTGGGGGCCCTGGGCTGCAGCCCTGCTCGCCCGCAGGCAGCCCCGCCTGCACACCCGCGGCCCCCAATAAAGCTGCCTGTGACCCCCACGCTGCCTCGGCCGGTCCTTCCCGCGGGGCCGGGACAGCGCTGCTCGGCGGCCCCGCTGCTCCGCGGGCCGGGGCCGCTCCCGGGGCCGGGGCCCGGCCCTAACGCCTGCCGCCCCATCGCGTGACGTTGCCACGGTGACCGGCTGCCGGGGGCCGCCGCGCCAGCGCCGCCGGAGAGGGTCACGTGCCCAAGCGAGCGGCACGAGCCGTACACGTGACCAGCACCGGGAGGGAGGGCGGACCGCACCTCCCGGCACCCCGCGCACCGCCTCGCCCGCACAGTGCACGCCGGGAGACACTCCCCCGCTCCGCCCAGGGCACGGCGGGGGCTGCGCGCTCCCTGGCCCCGCCTCCTCCTCTGCCATAGGCCGACAGGAGTAACGCAACGCCAGCGGAGGCGGGAACGCGGCGGTGTGGACGTTGCTGACTGGCGGAGCGCGCTGCCGTTCCCGGGCGGGGCCGGGGGCCCGAGNGGCGGGCTGCTGGCGGCGGCGCTGCTGTTGGTGGCGGCCGGGCCGCGGCTGGCGCCCGCAGAACTCACGGATGGCAACAGCGAGCACCTGAAGCGAGAGCACTCGCTGATGAAGCCGTATCAGGGTGAGCGCGGGGCCGGACGGGCGGGACGGGGCGCGGCGCACGGCGGCCCGGGCTGAGCCGCGCTCTCTTCGCCCGTTGCAGGTGCAGGCTCGGCCGCGATGCCGCTGTGGGACTTCCAGGGCAGCACCATGGTTACCAGCCAGTACGTCCGCTTGACGCCCGACGAGCGCAGCCGGGAGGGCTCCATCTGGAACCGCGTGGTGAGAGCCCGGGGGGAGATCGCCGGGGGGGCGAGGGCCCGGGACGAGACCGGCGGGGGCCCAGAGCGGCCGCAGCGCCTCTCCCGGCTCTGGCCCTGACGCCTCTGGGTGGTCTCTCCGCACAGCCCTGCTTCCTCAAGGACTGGGAGCTCCACGTCCACTTCAAGATCCACGGAGCCGGGAAGAAGAACCTGCACGGGGACGGCCTGGCGCTGTGGTACACGCAGGAGCGCCTGGTGCCAGGTACGGTGTGCAGCTGGGGCTGCCTGGCTGGGCCGAAGCCTCACCAGCACTCACACGTGTCCTGTCCTGGAAGGTTTGTCACCAGGGAGAGCGTTCGAGCTCCCCATTGTCTGGTTTCGCTAGATGGGGATGACGTGTCCTGTGTGTGCTGCCATGGGAGCAGGTGCACTCAGTCATCTGTGTGGCAATAAACAGCTCCCACAGTTATTTTAGTAGAAGTCTCAGAGCACAAACTCTGTCTGAGGGCCTTCTGTTTCCAACATTGTGCCCTTCTCCAGGTCCTGTCTTTGGCAGCAAGGACAACTTCCATGGACTGGCCATTTTCCTTGACACATATCCCAACGATGAAGCAACAGAGGTGAGTTGTTCAGGGAATAATTCAATGCTGAGGAGGCTGTTTCCTCACGGCTTCATGCTCTGAGTGTTTCATGCCCAGACCAAGGAAAAATTCCTTATGTGAGAGTGGTCTGCTCTTCTTGTCATGGGAGCTGGTAAAGAGAAGAGTTTGTATGTGCCTTAATGGGGATAGGAAGGTCCTTGCTCCATCTTCTGCTGTTGTTGACTACATGAGATGTTTCCAAGGCCTTTCTTCCTCTGCTGCCTATTAAGTAAAGTTAGAGGAATTGGCATAAGAGTATGTTCATCCCTAGTGTCCTAAACTTCTCTGTGCCTTGGTTGATCTTTCCATGTTGTTTCTGGCCTTGTTCTCTGTTTGCAACCTGGGTGTCTCCAAAAGAGAAACTCCTGGGCTGGCTTTTTGCTCCAGAATTCCCAGTGGCCGAAATACAGATCAGTCCTCTGGTGACCGACGGTCCTTTTCTTCTCTCCTGCTCTGTGTTTGTGGGTCTGGTTACGGCACAGTGAGAACATGTGACTGTGCTAGTGAGATCTGTGGCATCAAAAACACAGTACTTAAGTCACAAAGCACCTGGAAACAACTCATCTCCCTATTGTCTTGGTGCTCCCTGGGAGGTGAGTTCTTGCCTCCATTTGGCCTCTCCTGGTGTACGTAATCTGACTACAAAGCCCTGAGCCTGGTTAAGCTGCTTACGTGAGATTTCTGCCTGTTCTTGATCCTGTGCTCTGTGTGCTTCCTATCCAGTCTGGTGCTTACTCTGCAAGTCTGGGGTGGTCTCCTTGTCCTGGCCATGGGGTCTCATGTGGGTTTAGGGGGGTCTTGATACAGAAGGTCAAAAATGGTTGCTCTGCTTTAGCCAGAACAAGCTCTCGTTCAGTTTAGAAGCAGCCTTACTTAGTCAGTGAGCCTTGATGTGATTGTTCTGCTCTCCGTACCCAATTGTGCAGCAAAGCTGTGGCTGGGTGCTGTGCCTGGCTGAGGCTCTTACTGAGGTTCAGACCAGGCAGGAGAAGGTGGCTCTTGGTCTGCAGCTCAAAGGCTGTTGCAGAGCAAAATCAGCAGTGCTCTCCTCCCCGCAGCGCGTGTTCCCCTACATCTCGGCGATGGTGAACAATGGCTCCCTGACATACGACCACAGCAAGGACGGGCGCTGGACAGAGCTGGCGGGGTGCACGGCCGACCTGCGCAACCAGAACCATGACACCTTCCTGGCCATTCGGTACTCCCGGGGCCGCCTGACGGTGAGACGTCGGCATCTCACGTGTTAGATGGGCCTGTGCTGAGGGGCAGGTGTTGCTTTGTCAGTAGGTGACCTGGAAATGGTTTTCCGGGCTTGACTGCCTGGCTCTTCTGCACCTCAGGCTCTGAAGGAGCTACAGGTGGGCAGGATGGGTGGTGAGGGTGGTGAGGCACTGGAACAGGTTGTCCAGAGATGCCCCATCCCTGAAAGTGTTCAAGGCTGGGTTGGATGGGGCTTTGAGCAACCTGCTCTAGTGGGAGGTGACCCTGCCCACGGCTGGGGTGTTGAAACTAGATGATCTTTAAGGTCCCTTCCAACCCAAACCATCCCATAATGTTCTTGGTGTGACGCTCCCCTGGCCTTGTAGGTGATGACCGACATGGAAGACAAGAATGAATGGAAGAACTGCATTGACATTGCAGGGGTGCAGCTGCCAACCGGCTACTTCTTTGGTGCTTCTGCTGGCACTGGAGATTTGTCTGGTGAGAGGGAGCTTTGCTTAAAGGAATATCTGCTGTTTGGAACCTGGAATGTAATGCTGTGGATGCACTGGGTGGCTTAAATGGCTTCTTTCTCCTGAGTTGTTGAAATCTTGAAACCTTGTTGTGTTGGGATCCTTGGCTTGGGAAAGGAGGCAGCTGAGAGCTGAGGAACTTCTCAAATTGCAGTTTGATACCTGGGGTGTGAGGGTGGCTTGAGAGGGAAGGAGACTGGGACCTGGCAGAGCACAGTCCTATGGGTGCTTTGAATGGACAACTCTCAGAGCTTCTGACAGTGCTGCTGGTTGTTTCCTAGACAATCATGATATTATCTCGATGAAGCTGTTCCAGCTCATGGTGGAGCATCCTCTAGAAGATGAGACTGTTGACTGGACCAAGATTGAGCCTAGTGTCAGCCTCCTTAAATCTCCCAAAGGTGAGACTGGGCTTTGGAAACCTTTGGTGGAGGATGGGGATGTTGGGGCTGGACTCTTAAAGACCTGTCAAAAGGCACCAGAGCTGGGAGTCCCTGCGAGACCACACAGGAGCTGAGGTTGGGGTGATCTCTGTAGCTGTTCTTGTCCTTACAGACAATGTGGATGACCCAACGGGGAATTTCCGAAGCGGGCCTCTGACGGGCTGGAAGGTGTTCCTGCTCCTGCTCTGCGCGCTGCTGGGCATCATCGTCTGCGCTGTGGTGGGAGCCGTGGTCTTCCAGAAGCGCCAGGAGCGGAACAAGCGTTTCTACTAGCCCGAGACCTGGGCCGCGGCCTGAACCCGAACCCATCTTTTCTATGGGGAGCTGTAAAAACTGTGGTTTCTAAAAGCTGTTTCTGAGAAATACCAGAAGTATTTTCTTACCTGTCTGTGTGGCTGTACCCCCTGTCCGGCCCTTGGTGGCCAGCGGGTTGGACCGGCAGGGGGGGGTGTGATGTCCACTGGGCTCCCCGGGGCTGCGGGGGGGATCCTGGAGCTCGCTCCCCTGTTTTTCCAGAGCTCCCCCCGCCAGATGGGACCTGCCACGCTGCCTGGGGCAGGGGGCGAGCGGCGGGGGTGAATGTGAGGGGGCTGTGAGTGGGGCATTAAAGGACTGACACCACCTGTGACTCCGGCTCTATCTGCGGGGAAAAGGGGGGGCTCCGCTTGGGGAGGGGGG
>VYZX01006511.1:29504-86531 GCA_013401335.1 Brachypteracias leptosomus
GGTCCGACGGGTGGGGGGGGGCTCCGGCGGCCGCTGACTCCCGTGCTGTGCCGCAGGTCCCCGCCGCTCCTGGGCCTGCTGCCCGGCAGGTTTTCCGTGTTCCCGCTCTTCTTCCTGGCGCTGCTCCTGGGCTTCGCCTCGCTGCTCTGGCTCCAGCTCAGCTGCTCGGGTGAGGGGCCGGTGCCGAGCGCCGAGCAGAGCCGGGGGGCTCCCCGCCAGCGCTGCCCGCCCCAGGCCCCTCTCTTGCCGGTGGAGGATGAGCCGTCGTGGGGTCCCCACCGCCTGGCCCTGCTCGTCCCCTTCCGGGAGCGCTTCGAGGAGCTGCTGGCCTTCGTGCCCTACATGCACAGCTTCCTCAGCAAGAAGAGGATCCGCCATCACATCTTCATCCTCAACCAGGTCGATCATTTCAGGTAGCGTCTCCCCTTGTCCAGCAGAAGAAGAGAGCGAGGGGGCCCCTCTCCAAAACTCTGTCCCCGCTGCGAGGGTCTCCTGCTTGCCTCTGGCGGTGTGGATGAGTGTAGGGTCTGGACAACAAGGAGACAGGGCTGTGGGGGCTGATGCTCTGCCCAAATATACTTATTTGAGAGCTTATAGAAGGATAATGTGGTATTTTGCTTCTGCCTTAGCAAAAAGAGAATTATCCACCCCCAGATTTTTCAGGTTTCTCCCCAGTATCACAGGTCTATAGAAGCAAACATCTGGGGACACTGAAATGCAAACAGATACCCTGGGGTGTTTGAAAAGGCCATTGCTTACTCCCTGCTCACTGTCCAGTACCTGCCTGCAACCCTGACAGGTGCTGTGGAGCTCCCCAGCTGGCTTTGGGCAGGATGGGGCTTGCTGGAGCCCCTTTGGGGTCTGCAGTGGCCAAACCCCTGCGTATTGCCCTTGGGCTCAGTATGTGCTGCCTGTGTAGGGAATATCAGGAGCGTGGTTTCAGGATGGGCAGCCGTAGCACCCGGTGCTATGGAGGCAGGGAATGCCGTGTTTGGGTGTGTCCCTGTGTGGGGACTGCTTGAACATTTAGCATTGAGGAGCACAGGAGAGGGACACAAAGGGACAGTGGCTGCTGTGTGTAGTGCTGAGAGTCTCTGGTCCCATGGCAGGTTTAACAGGGCATCCCTGATCAACGTGGGCTTCCTGGAGAGTGGCAATGACACCGACTACATCGCGATGCACGATGTCGATCTCCTGCCCCTCAACGAGCAGCTGGACTACGGCTTCCCAGAGGCAGGGCCCTTCCACGTGGCATCCCCAGAGCTGCACCCACTCTACCACTATAAGACCTATGTGGGTGGCATCCTGCTGCTCACCAAGCAGCACTATGAGCTGGTGAGCATGGGAGTGGGATGTCCCAAACAGTTTGGGGCAGGGACTGTGACGTTGTCTTGGTGAAGAATTGTACGTTTTGTGCTCCACACTTGGGAAGGGGGGAAGGGAGACAGAATGCTATGGGGACAGCCTGCAGTGTGAGCTGGTGGGGGGCAGGAGAGGGGAGGCTGTGCTGGTACTCGGGGCTTGTGATGCTGGTGTCTGCTCCTCTGTGGCACGTGGAGTTGTGCTGGACTGGACCTCAGCCAGTACTGTACCCCTCTTGTTCCAGTGCAATGGGATGTCCAACCGCTTCTGGGGCTGGGGACGGGAGGACGATGAGTTTTATCGACGTATCAAAGGAGCCGGTCTCCAGGTAAGGGGTGCTCCTTGGCCTTCTAGGTTGAAATTGCCCTTCTGCTTGTCTTCCCACCTGGGCCCTGGCTGTAGCCACCCACGTCGGGACCTGGGGAAGACAGCCCTTCTGCTCTCCCCACTCCAGTAGCAGGTGCAGCAAATTTTCCAGTAGCTTTACAGGAGCTTTGCTCTCCTTCCAGGTTCGCCGTCCCTCTGGAATCACAACTGGATACGAGACTTTCCAGCACCTGCATGACCCAGCCTGGAGGAAAAGAGACCAGAAGCGCATTGCTGCACAGAAGCAGGTGAGACCTCAGTGTGGTCAAGGGGAACCACAGGAGATTTGGGTTGTGATCACCACATGCTCTGAGCCCTCCTTGCTTGTGTCCTCCCCTTACAGCTCTGTGCACCCTCCCTGGGCACTGAGTGCTTCTCCCTCTGCTGAAGCCAGCATGGGTTGAATGGTCTTTCTCTTCCACAGGAACAGTTTAAGGTGGATCGGGAGGGAGGTCTGAACAACGTGAGGTACCGAATCGAGTCACGGACGGCTCTAAGTGTGGCAGGAGCCCCTTGCACTGTCCTTAATATCTTGCTGGAGTGTGACACAAGCGAGACCCCTTGGTGCACGTTTGGCTGAGTCCATCTCCTGTGTGCCGGTCGTGTGCGCTGTGCTTGTGCCAAGATGCCGGGGCTGCTGGGAGCCAGCAGGGTTTTTGTGATGGACGAGCATGGTGGTGCTGGCGAGACACAACAGAAAAGGCCAAGAACCAGGCTTTGCTGGGACCAACAGAAGAGGCTGAGAGTGGGACTCAGTGGCGTTGCTGCGGACACTAGTGCTGCCTCCCAGGGAGGTGCAGGAGACAGTTTTCCTGTGCTGGACATGGCTGAGCTGCCACCCAGCTCAGAGGACAATAAAAGAACTATCAGGGCACCTGTGAGTTGTGAATGCCCTGGCCCGCATGGCACCACACCCTTCACACCTGTTCCTGGCTTGGCCCTGGCTATGCTCTGTCTGGACAGGCACTCTGCTCTGGTTCAGAGGCTAAGCTGGACTGAAATAGGCTCAGAGTGAGGTGGTGCCCGTGTTTCAGCTGCTGAGTGCCCCCAGGGCTGTGCTGTGGTCGCTTCATTGCAGGAAGCAGTTGTGGTTGAGCCATGTCCCGAGCCCCAGCATCCACAACTCTGCTGGATGTCAGCAGCTGAGGTAGCCCGACTTTTCTCTGCGGAGTGAGGAGGAAGGTTCTGGCTAAGCTGCTCCCTTCCTTGTCTGTCTTCTGTGGCACGTTATGCCTCAGACTTTTTGAGGGGGTTGGAGAACCCGATGTCCTCCCAGAAGCACTGAGGGGAAGTGGGATCTGCTCTGGCCCTGTACAAGGTGTCGTAGGAAGGACTGGCTCACTGCTGTGCTGGTGAGGTGAAGTGCAGGAATTGTGATAGTTGCCCCTAAACTGCGTAAGTTGAGGGGAACAAGAACTGCCCTGGACGAGGCTGGGGCTGGGATGCTCCCCTTGGAGGTGGGAACTGGGCTTTGAGTTGATGATGCAGAGGGTGGGCAGAGTGCAGATCTCACCCTTGTGCTACTCACCCGGTCCTGCCTCACTGCCAGGCCAGTTTCTCCCATGTCATGAGAGGACAAGGGCCTGGGTTGTCCCTTCCTGCAGTGCAGGGGGTATTTACTTGCTGAGAGTATCACAGTGGTGGTGTGCCCCCACTGGTGGCAGGGCCTGAGAGAGCTCACTCTAGTCTGCTGAGGGGTGGCAGAAATGTCCGTTGAGTCTTGAGGAAGACCCCTGCCAGTGCTGAGCTCCTGTCCACCCTCCATCACCAGTGTGGCCTGGCTGCTTGCTTGGGCTGCTGGGTGGAATGGTGTTGTGCTGCTCCAAGGGTGCTTGGGCTGGCTCACAGATAGTGCCATATGTGGGACTGCACTACACGAACTCTGGGGTCTTGGCATGCATTTTAGGTGCTGCTGCCTCCTCAAGCTGGTCAGACCCAGCCGAGCAGCCGGTATCTCTCCCTAGAGCCCCCTCACCAGTGCTGGCACCAGGCCCTCCACATTTCTTGGCCCATTTCTGTCCTTATCCCCTGCCTGGCACTTCCTGGAGTGGTCGCTTTGCCGGGTGCCTGCAGATGTCCCCAGACAGAAGCTGTTGCCATCCTGGGAAGATGAGCGCCCCTAGGGATATGGTGTCTCTGGGGAGGAGCGCTGGGATGAAGGAGGCAAAAGCATCAGAGCCAAGTGCGGGGACCGTGTACCATGTAGGGCAGCAGGATGGGGTGTCTGGAGAGATCTGATGCCATCTGCTCTCTGTGCTGCTCCAGAGCTGAATGAGGAATCTGGACCCCTGTGGACCAGGGTGTGAGGGGGTCTGCCTCCCCAGGAAGGTGTCAAGGTGGTGCTGCAGGGTGGTGAGTATCAAGCCATGCTGCTTTGTTTGCATCATCCAAGGTGCAGGCAGGACCAGTGTGTCCTCCTCCCCAGCTCAAGGCCTTTCCTTGCCCCAGGGTGATGTGGGGATGCGCTGCCCAAGAGCTCCCAAAGGCTTCTCCAGCCTGGTATCCCCAAAGGAACACTTGTGTCTAGCACAATGATTGCAGGTGGGCTTGGACACATGGTGCACTGCTCCGGAGATGGTCCCAGGACCCCTTTTGTCTCACTGTGGTTGGCCAGAGGAAGATGTTGGCCCAGCAGCCTGCTCCTGTCTCTATCATTCAGGTTTTAGGATCAGACACTTGTATGCCATCCACTTACTGGTGCCTGAACTGCAGCCAGGGCTGGCAGAGGCAGATGAAATTATTTCTCTGCATTGTTCAAAATAGATGACACAGTTTAGGGCAGGTTTCATGAAGACGTAGATGTGCAGAAACAGAAAGCATATGTGCACCTCGCACTTTGCTCAGTGCTAAAGGCTCCTCTCCCGCTGCCTGGCAGCTATTTCTCAGCTCCACTTGCAGCCCCCTCATCCTCTGGTTGCTTTTGTGGAAGAGGCGCCGTGCTGGAGACCCGGCTTCCTTTTATAGCCCTGAATGTGACTTGGAGGTCGCTCGGTTCCAATTCCCCCCCACGCACTTTGTTATTAGCAATGGCGCAGCAGGAGGGGATGAGGTTTTTCCCCTTTACCTTTCTGCAGATGGAGAACGCCCTGCCTGCTATCCCAGGAGCCCTGCAGAGCTGAGCTGGAGGCCTCCCAGTGTTCCCATGCTCTCAGCAACCCCGAGGAGGGAATCAGGATGCTCGGGGGCAGAGGGAGCCTGTGGAGTGCCCGCCCTGCCCCTCTGCGAGCCCCCTTCGGGGATCCAAATTGCTCTCAGAGAGGCCATGCGGGGGCTGCTGCTGCGGGCACAGCAATCGGCTGGCTTTTATTGCCGGGTTGTTTTAAACCAAGTGGTCCCCGTTTTGCTGGTGGCCACATGAAATTGCTGTAGTATCATGATGGGGGCGGGGGGGGGTCGAGGGGGCTGGGGGGAGTAGAGAGAAGGGGCTGGGGAAAAGCCGACGGGAGGCAGGAGCACGTCTGCCCAAGGAGCGAGGTGTCCCGGAGTGTCCTGGGCAGGGCCGAGCCCCGGGGCTTCGCGCGAGCTGCCGTTCCAGGGAGACGTGCTCCGGGGAGCACAGCCCACGGTAGAGACGTGGCGGCAGGAAGCAGAGCAGACGGGGAGGGGCGCGGCTGTGACCAGCACCCGTTGAAGTCAGCCCAGCATCGCTGCAACCTGCCCGGACCACAGCCCCCGGCGGGATGTCGTTACTGCCCGCTACTGCGGGCATATGCCTGACCTCACGGGGTGCCCCATTCATGGCTGAGCTCCAGGCAGAGGGCTGGGGCATCACAGACACATTCCTGGTGCCAGCAGGATGGGAAAGGGGGAGCCTGTTACGAAGGGTCCCCCTGTTCAGAGGCCACATGTGCTGTCACTCCAGCGTGCAGCTGGGTAGTGAAAAGGAGCTGCTTTGGACCAGGGAGGCCAGGGACGGAGGGAGCAGGTTATGTGCCTTGGCACCGCACCGCGGGTAATATGAGCATGTGAGCCTGGTGAGCAGGGACCGGGGACAGTATGTATGTGTGGGTGAGCACTGGCAGCACAGCTTGAGGACTCTGGTGTGCGACAGGAGGAGCTGGCAGCGAGCAGGGCCCTGGAGCATGAGCCTGCCGGATGCACACGTCCACAAACCCGGCTGGGGACGGTGTGGGTGTAATGCCTCCCCGGGAGAGACGGGCACCATGCATGGGCTGCTGCGAGGATGGAGCAGGGCTGCTGCAGGTGTCCTGCTCTCCAGGGAGGTTGGGATGCCCGGGGACCAATCCAGCGTCCCTGATCTCTGCTCCCTGCACTCGGCATGCTGCACTGGTGGAGAGTGACAAGCCTGGCTCCTGGCCTGGATGTGGCAGAGCTGGTTCCAGAGGGATGAAGTGTGTGGTGTCTCAATGGCAGGTGGCAGCCCCACGGAGGTACTCCCTGCCATGACCCATGGAGTGAACTGTGCAGTACAGGCACCAGCACCTCCTGCCCACCCATGGGTGCTGTGGTGGGGGGACACGGGGCTGTCCTGCAAGAGGAAGGTGCAGAGAGTGTCCCACGGAGCTGGCACCTGTCTCCCTTCTGCAGGGGCTTGGTGCAGACGACAAGGCTGATCAAAATGCTTCCCTCCTGTCCCGGCAGCTTTCCTGTGCCCGGGGTGGGCGATATGGCCTCCTACCAGCCGCTGCTGCCGGTGCCAGGGCTGTGGGTGAGGGCTTTGCGGGAGTCCCCCCGCGCCGGGGCCTTGCGCAAGCGGTGTTCGGCATCGCACGCTGCCACCCCGCCCGAGCACCGCCCTGCCCCGTCCCGCCGGTGGGCGCGGCCGTACCGCCCCCCTTCCTCCCTCCTGCTTCTCCTCCCGTTCCTCCCCGCCCCTCCGTGCCGCCGCCGCCCGCCTCCGCGCCGCGATTTGCCGGTGCCGGCTCCGCCCGCTGCCCGCGCGGTCGCGGCCGAGGGGCGCGTTCAAACACGGCGAGGGAAGGAGCGGGGAGAGGAGCCGAGCGGGATCGCTGCGCCGCCGGCATGGTGAGTGCGGGCCTGGTGCGCCGCCCGGGGAGCTCTGGTGATTCCCCGCGGGGAAACTTCGGCGCGCTCCCCGGGGAACCCCGGTACGGCTTCCCCCCACGGTGAGGCTCGATTCGCCTCCCGGGGAGCTCCGATGCGTCCCCCCGGGGAGCCCTGATGCGCTCCCCCTCGGTGCGCCTCCCAGGGATCCCCGGGGGGGCCTCCCCATGCGCCTCCCGGTGCTCCTCCCGGTGCGCTCCGATACTTCTCCCGGTGCGCCCCCAGGAGAGCCCCGACCCGCCTCTCCCCGGTGCGTCTCTCCCCTCTCCTGGTGCTTTCCGTGCGGTGCTTTGTCCCCGGCTGCAGCGCGCTCGGCCGGGCCCGGCCTCGGGGGCCGACCTCCCCCCTCCGCCTTCTCCGTGCCGGAAATTCCGGCCGGGCTCGGTGTGGGCTGCGGGGAAGCGCAGGGGGGGCTGCGGGGAGGCGGGCGCGGGGAGATATCGGGGAGCGCACCGAGGCTCACCGTGGGGAGACCCCGCCTCCCCGCAGCCCCTCCTGCGCTTCCCTGCAGCCCCCCCTGTTCACACCCGGAGGGATGGGAAGGGGTTTGTGGCCATATCCTGCCCGGGCAGGGCTCGGCGGAGGCACGGCTAGGGTTGGGATCGGATCAGCTCTCGTCCGCCACCCCGGGAAGGAGCCAGGCTGGCCGGACCGGTGTTTTGCCGCCCTGGGGGGTGACACCCTTCCCGCCGCGGGCAGGACACCTTCGGGCTCCCCCGGCGCTTCCCAAACCTCCCACAACCTGACCTACTTCCTCGGCCGACTGTGCTGGGAGGAGCCGCTGCGGGGCTCGGCGGATGCCCCGATGCCAGGGGTTGGATGCTGGATCCGTGTCCCCCATCCCGGTGCACAGCCGGTGGCACCACTGGCAGCCTGGATCCCTGGCAGAGGATCCATCCCCACAGCCCTTCGTGGGGTGCCGGTGCCTGAAGCAGGTGCTGGGCTTATGGAGGGAGGTGACAGCGCAGCTGGGAGCTGTCAGACAGGTTTGTGCGTGGCAGCAATTAAAAGCGGGGTGTTTGTTTACCCGGCGTGTGGTGCTGAGAACCAGGGCAGCTTCCTGGGTGTAACCAGGCCTGCGAGCCCTTGGCAAGGCTGGGAGCCATGCTGGGGGCTCTGCTTGGCCCCCGCCACACTCACCATGTCCCCTTCTGCTGGGGCTGTCCGTGAAGGGCTGTGAAGGCCATTGCCCACCTCCTGGGACCTGGAACCGAGGCCGAAGATGTCCTTCATCCTTCCTCCCCCGGCCACCTGTGCAGGAAGCTGCATTGTCCCGGCCGCATCCTGCCCCTTCCCACTGTGTCCGGCCACGGGGTCCCCTGCACGCACACAGCAGCTGGGCTGTGGCTGCCTCATCCCTGCCCGATGCTGGGGTGGGAGCGCCTGTGGATGGAGCAGAGCCATGGGGAGGGCTTGGGAACTCGCCCTGGGTGGTGCAGGAGTCCATGCTGTGTGGGAAGACTCCCCGTGGGGCAAGAGAGGTGCCCATCCCCTGCACACCCTGGGACTGGGCATCCCCAAGGTCATTCTGGGGAGGTCTCTGGAGGGCATCCGGACCCTGGGGTCCCAGCAGGGTGGCTCGGTGCTGCTGGGCTGGGGCTGGCGTCAGGCCCGGGCAGGTGCTGCCGGCTCCCGAACTCACCCGCCTGGCTGGGCAGCAGGTGCCTGTTTCGGTGGCGGCCCCGGCCGCGGGCGGGAGGTGGGGCTGGGTGTGGGAGGGAAGCGCTCTGCCATGGGGGGGGGGTGGCAGGAGGGAGCCCCCGCCCCGCCACAGCTTGTCTGGTTCAGAGGCAGCACCCTGCTTGCTCCCGGGGGGGTCCCTCCCAGCATCAGGAGCCCATGTCAGTCCTTGGGGCCAGCTGGAAAAGGGGGTGCCAGGGTGGGGCTCAAATTCCCAGCTGCCTGGTGTTGCTGACTTTGTCTCTCCTTCGGCAGTGCTGGTACCGGGCTTTTCTCTAATTCTCCATGGCAGCAACACAGGGTCCTGTGACCTGTGAGCCTGACACCCGCGTCCTCGGCACCTACCTCTCCTCGGAGCCCGTCGTTGGCAGCATGGGCAGTGTGGGCAGCCTGGTGGAGAAGCAGGATCTGTCCCCCCTAGAGCTGCGAGCGCAGCTGGGGGGCTCGCGGGGGCTCCGTCAGCCCGATGGCTTGCTGCGGAAGGGGCCAAGCCAGCGAGAGCTCTTTGGCTATCTGCATGGGGCCAAGAAGGAGGCACGGTCAGAGCGGAAGCACCAGACATCAGGTGCCTGCTACAAGCGGGACTATGAGAGCGACCGCGAGAACCGGTCCCCTGAGCGCTGCTCCCGTGAGCATTACCGCGGGGCCGACTTCTCCAAGAGCTCCCTGCCTGAGAGGGGCCGCTTCGACAAGGTGAGGCTCTGGTCACCATGCTGGGTCCTGAAATACATCCTGCTCTGTGAGAGGGTGGGGCTGGAGCAGAATGATCTCTTCCCTGGATGGGTTGTGGGCATTTGAGGATGTCCAGGGATATGGGGCTGGGAGCAAGCGGGTTCTCCCTGGCTCCAGGCACCTGTGTGTGGTGGTGGGGGCTGTTGGGCTCATCCTGACGCCACTCTTGTTTTTCAGTGCCGTATCAGGCCCTCGGCCTTCAAGGCAGTGGCTGGGAAGGGGCTGGTCTCCATGCAGGGCCTGTCCTCGTCCAAGGGGCAGAAGCTGTCCAAGAGCAATGGAAGCTTGCACACGCTGCTGTCACAGAGCAGCACGGCGGTCTCACAGCATGGCCCGCTCCGCACCCACCTGCTCCACGCCATCAGCCTGGATGAGGCCTCTGACTCCAGCCACAACTCCATCCAGAGCTTCCCTTCCTATGGCTCCCGCCTCAAGCCTGCCCAGAGCCAGTTCAGCGCCTCCATGGGCCACATCAACCACATTGGGGGCTCCTTGGACAGGGTTTCCCGAAGCCCCAGAGATCCCCTGGCCCCTGAGAAGGTGCCCCTGTCCTGCAAAAGCATGGCCACACTGAGCCGGCTGCAGAGCCCTGGGGAGCCCCCGCCGCCCTATGAGTTCACCTACTCGCTGGAGGACGCGGTGAAGCAGCTGGAGGACCGGCTGCAGGAGACAGGAGGAGAGCTGCGGCAGCTCAAGAGAAGCCTTAGCGAGACTGAAGACCCCTTCACACAGGTAAGCCATGGGGCTGGGGCTGTGCTGGGTGCCCTGGGCAGGGGTGTGGGGCAGCGGTGCCTGGGTGGAAGGAGCAGTGGAGGAGCTGGTGTCCTGCCATGGTGGGTGATGGGCTGGGAATGTCCAAGTGTGGGAGGACCCAACATCATGGGACGTTCTGGGATCTCTCCCTGGGGCTGCCCTGCACAGGGCCAGGCTACGGCCCCTCACCAGTGTCCACCTGTGTTGGCAGGCGTTTGAGGACAAGCAGCGGCTGTGGCTGGACGAGCTGGAGGATCTGAAGCAGATGTACATGGCCCGACTGCAGCAGGTGACTCAGCAGGCCCAGCGCGGGCAGCGGGCGCTGCAGCTGCAGCTCTACAAGGCGCAGCAGGAGAAGAAGCGGCTGCAGGAGGAGCTGAGCATGCAGCAGTGCCAGTGTGAGGAGCCCAAGCTACGGCAGCCCCAGGGTGAGCGTGTCAGCCCCAAGCTGGAGGAGACCAAGTGGGAGGTGAGTCGCCTTCCTCCCCTTGCTGTGGCCTTGCTGGCTGTGGAGCCAGAACAGGGGCAGTGGTTTCCTGCTCTGGTGACACTCGTGGCCACAGGATGTGGGGGGGAGCCAGGTGCGATGATTGTGGTCTCCCAGGGATGCTGTGGTGACAGCCAGGGGTGCTGTTACCCCAGGGTCCTGCTCCCTCAGCCTTTCCTCACTGCTTGCCTATGCCCTGCAGGTGTGCCAGAAGGCAGCAGAGATCTCCCTGCTGAAGCAGCAGCTCCGGGACACCCAGGAAGAGATGGCTCAGAAGCTGGGCGAGATCTTCAGCCTGAAGACGCAGTTGCGGGAGGCCAAGGCAGAAGTCCAGGCCAGGGACTCCCAGCTAGCACAACTGGCAGACTCCTTCCAGAGCCCTCTGGAGCCCAGCACCTCGCTGCCACTGGGTGATGACCCCATGCCAGCGTGCCAGGACTTCCCCGGCTGCGAAACTGATGACTCCAAGTGCCGGGGCCTTCACAGTGACACAGCGGAGCCCCTGGAGCGGCAGGTGGAGTGGCTGTGGGCAGAGCTGCTGCGGGAGCGCCGCCAGGGCCAGCTGCAGGCTGTGAACTTTGAGTTGGAGAGGAAAACTTGGCAGGAGGAGAAGGAGAAGGTGCTGCGGTACCAGCGGGAGCTCCAGGCCAGCTACATGGAGATGTACCACCGGAGCCAGGCGCTGGAGCGGGAGCTGCGACAGCTGCGGTCAGAGCCCAGGGATGTTGGGACCGACTCACCGTGGATCGAGCGGGTGGAGTCCTCGAAGATCTGAGCAGTGGGATGCTGGCAGGACTGTGAAGGGGGGAGGTCTCTTGCTGCTGCAACAGGATGATCTCAGGGTCTGCACAAGGACTGTCTGTTTGGTGCTGCCCTGGGCAGAAGGACTGATTGTGACAGGGGAGCTTTTCCTTCTTGCAGCGCTTCAGGCCCTTCTGGGGGGTGTCAGGACAGGGGAGGGGGTCATCTGTGCCAGGGCAGGGGTCTTGCATGTGCCCCGTGCCCTGACTCCAGGAGCATTTGCCCTGTGATTCCTTCCGCCATAGGGGCAGAAACCAAGCACCCTGTGAGACATTCCCTGTCCCTCCTGCTCTGTTACCCCTGTTCCCTATACCCAGTAAGTTAATTTCTTGCTAAGGAGAGGCTCAAGCCCTGTCCCCAGGCCCCCTGCCCTGCTGGAGGGGTTCCAGCCGCTGCTTGCAGCAGCTGCCCTGTCAGCAGGGTCCTGGAGGCAGTAGTGTGGCAGAGCCCTGTGCCTGCACTGGTCTGTGTTGGTGCTACTGCGAAGGCAAAAGAGGAAAGTGTGACAAGTGCTGGCACTGCTGGGGGCAGGTGGGCAGCTGCCCCGGCACCTCTGTTGGGATTTTCCTTGTAACCAGTAATGGAGCTGGTCTGCAACAGAGGGTGGTTAATGCAGCTTCCCAGCACAGAGCCCTTGAGCTGAGGGGTGTGAGTGCCTTGTGCAAGGAGGGATGGGAACCTGCTGCCCTGCCACAGTGGGAGGTCTTTGGGGAGGGGAAAGAGGACTAGGGCATGTGGGTGCAGGGGCTGGGATGCTTCCCAAGCTGGGGAAGAGGCTTGGGTATCCCCACACCACCCCTCCCAGGGTGGGTGCAGGGGTAGCCGAGGAGCCGGGCCAGTGCTGGGGGAGACCAGGTTGTGAGAGGTGCTGGAAGGAGCCCTGCTCTGTGCCTGTAACTGGAGCCACGGGAAGGCTGAGCCCTAGCTCTCCTCGGCTTTTCCTGCAATAAACCCGGGTTTCATTCAGGCCTCTGCCTTTGCTTTCCTCTAGCGCGGTCAGGGGTACCCGGAGCTCTCAGCCACGCAAGGAGCAGTGTGTGCGGGCCGGAAAGCGAGCAGTGAGGCCGCCGCCCTTTGGGGACCCCGCCAGGGAGCAGCCGCGTTGGGCGGGAAGGGCCCGGAGCCGGCGGTACAACCAGTTGGGGCTGAGTCACGGCTCAGCCGAGCCCGCGGGGGCGGAGGAACACCTGCGGGGCGCTGTCGGCGGGACAAGCCTCGCCCCACTCCCGTCGCGGAATGGTTTAACTCTGCCCCACCTCGCCCGGCTCAACGACGCCCGGACCTACATCCAGGCCCCCGCGGGAGTGTCTCCGGAGAGGGCAAGCGCCCCCTGGCGGCACGGCGGACCCCAGCCGTGACCCCTCTAGATCCCCAGTAAATAGCCGGGACCGCGTCCTAAAAACCCCGCAGGCAACTTTATTCGCCCCCACAGCGCTCTCCACCCCTGCCTCCACAGTCAGTACACTCAGCAGCATCCCCAGAAACAGGGGGCCCGGGACCCGCCCTAGCCCCGGGAGAGCAGCCTGTCCCAGCTCTTCACAGCGGCAGGGGCAGAGCCCCCACCTCTTCCAGGCACTCATCGTAGGTCTCCTGGTACTCCTCGTGGGGCTTGATCATGATAACACACGTTGGGCGTTTCGAGCCGGCTGCGGCTCCCAGGTCCTGTGGAAACAGAGTGAGGCTGTGGGGGAGGCTGGGAGTACTGGGAACCCCCAGGAGAGAGGCCCCACACCTGGCGAACAGACTTCGTGCCCCAGCCTAAATGCAGGGAAGATGTCTCTGCCAGCCCCTCAAGCCCCAGCCTTTCAGACTTGTTGAGTTTAAGAACCCCTCTCCCAGCTCATTTCTTGTCCCCAGAGGCACAGCACCGGGCTGGCACAAGGGGCTGGCATCTGCCCCACTTCTTCCCCAGGGTGGGGAGCCAGGGTCTGCTGAGCTGCCTGCACAGGGGTGAAGTACCAAAGACACCGACCTCCTGCCTCCCAGCTTCCCGTCCACAAAAGGGAGGATGTCCCACCAACACCACACCTGGGACAGCGCCTCATTTCAGCCAGGTCCCCCCTCACAACTAAGAGGGGGAAAATGTGTCCTGTCCCTGTGAGCTCCCATCTGCAAATACTGCTGGGACTTGACTACAGCAAATAGTTCTGTGGTCCCACAGTGGAACACTCCCACATCTGCACCATAACCACTTGTTCCTTTTGTGCCCTGGCCATGGACAAGTATTGGATGCTTTACTCAGACACCAGATTTGTGCCTCCCCAGGAGGGCTCCTGTCACAGCCTGGGCCAGGCGCTGCCCACTGTGCTCCTTTTGCCGAGGCTGGTTCTTCCCAGCTGTGCAGCGCCAGCCCCTTACCGATTTGGAGGGGACGTACGCGTAGGGGATGCTCCTGTCCTCGCACATGATGGGGATGTGGCAGTAGACGTCGATGGGCTGCGTGTCGCCGGCCAGCACCGTGATCCTGCGGGGAAAGCCCGTGTCAGTGGCCTGGCCAGGCTGTGCCGTGCCAGGGCAGCAGAGCCGGGGCAGTCCTTACCCCTTCTCGCCCTTGTTGATGAACTTCTGGACCTCCTTCACGCCGCGACGGATCTGCTTGTGCTTGGCCGCTGCAAGAGAAGCACACCGTGAGGGGGCTGCGCCGCCACGGCCCGGTCCCGCCCCCGCCATGCACCGCTGCCAGCCGGACCTTTCCTGATGCACTTGTAGAGCTTGCGCGTCAGCTTGCGGGAGGCGAGCGGCTGGGCGATGGGGTTCAGGTAGTCGAGCTGCTCCCGGTACGAGCGCTCCGGAGTCCCCTCCCCGTCCGCAGCCGCCTCCGGCTGCTTGTCCCGCGCCATGGCCACACTGCCCCGCGCCTCGGCTTCCGCTTCCGGGGCACGCTAGGCCCGGGCGGCTGAGCAGACAGCTATGCCGACCAATCAGCAGCCCCGCTCTGGCGCTGCCCGCCCACCGCACTGGCCCATGGCGAGCCGCACCTCCCCGCCCACTGACCCACCCTCCCCTGGAGCTTCCACCCCCCGAGCCCCCCCCGCCCCGGAGCTCCCTCCCCGCCGGCCCCCGCCCCGGGACACGGTGTCAAACACGCGGAATGAGCTTTCAACACGGGTCTTTACTGGGGTGCGGCCCTCACGGCCAGAGGTGACACGGGGGGAACACTCAACCCGCCCGCAACCCCAGCCCAGCCGCGCCGCAAACGGGCGGGGCAGGGAGCGGGCAGCAGAGCCCCCTAGCCGCGCCCGTGGCACTGCCAGCCGCCTGCGCGGGGCCGGGCCTCATTCACCCCAGCTGGTCACAAACAGGATTTTCTCCCGTTTTCCGTCCTAGGGCACATTTCCTCACGGCTAGACTGGACTGCTGCCTTTCCCAGGGATGAGAGGTTTCCCTTACGGTGCCCCTCCTCAAAAGCGGTTTGTTCCTTACCCCATCAACCCGGCAGGCACTGCTTGGGGACAGCCAGGTCTGCCAAGGGCCACAGCTGCAGTGTCAGCTCATCCCCTGAACCCCAGCAGACCTCTTGAGGCAGGGAGACAACACCGCTCTAAAAGAAACAGGCCTCAGACATGGCTTGTTACCTCCTGTCCCACCCCAGCCGGTCCCTTGAGCACAGGAGGGCTTCAACCAACATCTGCAGCTGCTCCAAGACCTCTTGCTGCATCTCCATGGCCATGCGGTGCACATAGTGGTTGGAGCTGTTGTACATCACTGCGTTCTGGAACATGAGCATGAGGTCACGCTGGAACTGGACCATGGACTGAATGTGCCCCGTTGACAGTCTTTTCTTTATGCTGGCTAAATCCATGGGTCTACAGAAGATAAACAGAAAGAAATTAAATTGCAACCCAGGGCCAGGCATTCTTCAGGCTCTGTGTGAATGTGCTTATTTTCATTTCAGCATGGCCCCAAAAGCACAGCTATTTTCAAGCAATTTTATTGCTCATGACAAAAAAGAGGAGGGAGAAATGTTTTTCTTCTAAGTCAGAAAATTAAGTTTAGCCAATGCGACACTTGCTGTCCAATCAATTTGGCAGGTCACTAGCAGTCACCTCTAAAAAAAATTTGATGTTGAGCTCTGTTGAGAAGGCAAGCAGAGAGATTCTAGTAATTAGTCTTCATGAAGTCAGCCCAGGTCTTAGTGGAGAAAGAAGAGTTACTAAAATAGGTTATCTATTAAAATCCCCTAAAATCGAATGGTGCCACTAGCAAAAATAGCAGCGCTGATAAGGGGAACATGAGGGAGAATAAATGTTACTTCCCTTATTTTGACAGAATGAGAAAATGAATGGCTGCAGAGACGACAACTGAGACCAGAATAGAATATGATTCAGCTGTGAAAAATGCCCTTAATCTCTCTGGGAAATATTCTTCTGACCCACTTCTCCACTGAGAGCAAAACATCTGGGGAGCAAGCAGTGGATGAGGAGAGGGTATTGACCAAGGCACAAGTTTCCAGCACAGGAGCTGCAGCAGCTTAATCCCCTGCTCAGGCAGGGCTTACAGCTGCACGGGCTGTGCCTGGAGCCAGCCAGCCATGCAATGCCAGCAAAGGGCGGGCACAGTTCCTATCAGCTCCGGAGTCAGTGCCAGCTTCCAGGTTCTAATCACTCAGAATAAAAGAAATCAGTGGGAGATGCTGGTGACAGCCAAACTCTGAAAAAGGAAGGAAACTGCTCCACTGGCCCTTTGAAAACCACAGAAGACAGAAAAGCAGAGAGGAAACAACTAGTGAGCACTTCCTCCATGAACTCACCTCTTCACAACATCCCTGTATCCAGGGGCTTGTTTCTCTGACACTGCCTTCAGGAATGGGCCACTGCATCTACAGGGACAAGCACAAAGAATGGCCTCTGTCCACCTCTCCACCAAAGACAGCATCACAACTTGGACCAGTGTGTGCCTCTCCTCGCCTGCTATGAGAGCCACAGCCAATGAATAACAGCCAGTATTTGGTGCTGGTACGACTGGGCATGGGAAGAGGCTGAGCTCCGCACTGAAGCTGCTGTGCCAGCTGTGTAGGAAGCAACATTTGGGCTCTACCACATTAAGCAGAGGAAATAAATATGCAATGTCCTCTCCAGCTTTGCAGCATGCAGCTGTTCTTGTTGTGAGGACAGTCAGAAGCACAGCCATGGAGAGACAAGCCAGGCTATGGTGGCTGTCATGGAGGGGAGGACAAGGCCTGATGACACGGGAGCTGGAACTCAGGGCAACGTGTTCAGGAGCCATGTCAATCCAACCCTTTGCCCCCACATACCTGTGACTGGCTATCACCTTCCAGATGGACAGGAAAGTTCTTTTGAAAACAAAATGCTGCAGGGGTTTATCCCAGCTCAGCTGCACCCTGTGGAGGGAATGTATTGCCATATCATCACACTTGAGACAAAGTAGGAGGTGGCAATTCTGCTAGCACCCACCACATCCAGGTGGATGGAGCACAGAGATCCTTTGCTGCAGCTAGGCAAAGCCTCTCAGGTTAGGATGGTGGAAATGTTCTGCACCTGAATGTACAACTAAACATTCAGAATGCAAGAAACAAGAGCTGAGCTGAGCAGCTCTAACGGGCAAGATTAAGTTAGATAGAAAAGCTAATGCTACTCTGAAGTTCAGAACTTTACTGAGGTGTTTTTTATTCAGTTTCCCATCTCCCAAACCCATGGTTTTCCTCTGAAAGGCAGCCCAGGTGACCACAGATGGCAGAGCCTGCATGTGACTGACACACCTGCACCTGCCTCAAGGGGGCTGGCAACGCCTCTCTTAGGAGCTGGACTGGACGCTGCCTGACCAAGCATGATGCCCAGCTCACACAAGGCCTAGATGCCTTGAGGAAACATGTATTTTACATTTATATCTTATTTAAACTCTACTCTTATTACTTCAGCTTAGCATCAATGCCCAGAAGTGCTGGCAGGTCCACAGAGATAGCACAAGTTACCTCCTTCCCTCCTGTTCTCCTTGGCTATCTCACCTTCCTGGAGGTGACCTGTGCCATACACTTGTTCTCATGTGAGCCAAGGGAAATAACTGTTCTGCTGTGCTTGCAAGAGAGCAGAACAGACTACTTACAGCTGCATGTGGGCAGGGCTTGTGGAGTCCTGCACAGGAGCTGCAGAGGTGCTGTCATTGTTGTCTTGATCCTGGGCCTGATTCATCTCCTGTGGACCTGGCTCACCTAAAGCCTGGTCTCCAGGTGTCTCTTGAGTCTTGTTCTGAAGAGCACAGAGGAAAAGTAAGATACATCTAAAATAGCAGCCCATCACCGGGATCCTTTATCTAGAAGGCAGCCTGCTGCACATCCCTTCACTGCATCCAGTCTTAGCTGGGAGCTTGCTGCTCTGTCACTCAGGAGGATGATGTTTGACCTCATTCAGATCTCCTCTGTGCTGTCCAGAACCCCAGTAACAGCTGAGTCTGATCTTCTGGACTGTAACTACCTCTGGCTAATACAGAACACTGTGGAGCTGACTGGTGCCCAGCGTGGTGTGTGTCTGCTTTTCTGAGAGGAGTCATGGATGTGAGAGGGCAATCAGGAGCTGAGGTAAGACTGCCTCAGGCTTGTTAAAGCTCAAGCCACAGATAACAAGATCCCGTAGAGTGCAACAAGGTTGTTTCCTCACAAACTCCCACATGGATATGACAGAGAATAGACTCAGCCAGGGAGGAGAGTGGTGCTGTTGTTGATTTGCCAATAAAACGTCAAGAGTGGCAGGTGCAGGGAGAGAGGCATCTGAGAATCCTCAACAGATCTGAAGCACAGAGCAGACCCCTCAGGAAGAAAGTGGACACTGTGCTGTGTTTGGCTTTGACCACTGGGAGAATTGCAACAACACTGACTGTCCTGGCTGAACCCGTGAAATGAGAGAGCCCTGGAAGTTATTTCTCTCTCTGGTGTCTCAGTTTGCAAGGGAACAAATGTGGGTGTGGAAAAATGGCACTGTTCTTCCACTGCTATGCTACCTGTCCCAGCAACACCTCCTAGCTGGTGGGAGCCCACAGCCTCTCTAGACTCAGGACTGAGGCAAACCCAGGATAGACAGTGCCTGCTTCCAAGACATGACGGTCTCCAGGGGCAGATGGTTATTGCTGTCGCAGCCACGTGGGCCTGGAACTAGCCAAGCTGTGTGCTGCATAACACAGCAATTAGAAGGAGGCAAGCATTCCAGTCTTGCCTTAAACCCCAGAGCAGATTGCCAGCTCTCATGAGTCACCTTTACACTGCCAGGGAGCAATTCCTCCAACTCACATCTGAGGGTTTGATCTGTAACATGCTTCCTGTTCATAAAGATACACATCCATCCATACAAAACATCTTTCCCCTCATACATTTCTTTTGCATTTCCCTCCCTGCTGTCTCTTCCTCTGTGTCCCTGTCTCCCCACTCGGAACCAGGGACTTACCCATCTCTTCTGGAGCTGATTTCCTTCACTGTCTCTTATCACTCATCCAGGACCAGAGTTTCTCTAAGGACCACCTCTCCCTTACCTCTCTTCCCAGGAAGTGTTCTTTCTCATTTTCTGCCAGGATGTGTAGTTGACTTTCCTTTGCTCCTGAGACTGATGTTCCTGGGGTCTTTTCCTGGCACCTCACATCTTCCCCATCACCCTGCTTCCCAGAGCCACAATAATCCCACTCAGTCTGTGATGACTCTGTGCTGCTAATGCAAAGAGGTTCCATCATCTGGATTACCTGCAATACAGAGATTTATTCCTTCAAATCATGAAGGCAAAAGGGAGAAGACATAAGCAGCACAGATGCTATTTTTGCTTTCGCTCACGAATGCCTTTCCATTTTTAGGAATGCCTGCAAAATCTTCTGATGAAGCCGTGTGTTATTACAATGTCAGTTCACTGACATCTCTGTGCTTTAGGGTGAGCTGTTTTGGCAAAGCAGCTGCCTGTTTGTGGTGCAAGCTTTAAATGGAAGGGCTAGGCTTGGGACAGGGAGCAAGTGAACTCAGAGCATCTGCTCCTCCCCCAGACTGTTTCTGTGTGGTGGTGGAGGCCCTGAAAACCCTAATGTTTCAGGACTGCCTGAACTATGCCTCCCACGTTCCTGTCATCCAAACAGTCCTACCTCTGAGAAGAACTGGAGAAGACTGTCATCTTCGTATGGCCTCTCTGCCTTTTGGTAGTCTTCACTATCATACTCCCAGAGAGGCTCACTGAGCTCCAGCTCAAGATCTGCCTCTCGGCTGCTCTCCTCTAGCTTGCTTATGGCTGCCTCTTCAGTATTCCTCCAGCTCCTCAGGTCCAGATCCAAGCTCAAATCCCAGCTGAGAAGAGACTGGACATCACTGTTCTCTGACTCGCTGGGAGACTTGGTCTCAGACTCCCACCGTACCCAGGCATGGTTCATCTGCAAACAAACATAAAGAGAGACACAGTGATTTCTTTGTACCCTAGTCCAGAACTACAAAGCACAGCTCATTTCCTGACATACTCAGGGAGCCAAGGCATGGGAAGGACTCCGTAAGGCAAGAGCCTACACCTGAGCCCGCTCTTGGCAGCTCGTGGCAGGGCTCTGCCACACAAACTGCCATTTCAGAGCAGCTGAGTTTCAGGTTTTCTGGTGCTTTTGCTGTGCTCTCCCCCTGCCCAGGGGTTGGTGGGTTACTGGGGGATGCTGAACTGGTTAGGAGCATGCAGCTTTGTTGGCTGCTACATGTTTAAGATGCTGAAGGCATCCAGCAGCAAGCTCACACCAAGTCATGCCAGGGCTCTTGAGCTGCTGACAGATGTCAACAACTAGTGACTCCAAGGACAACTTGTGGAAATTCCCTTTGCTGCCCCTTGAGAACTTTTTATCCTGGAAATAACTTGTAACAAATCGTATAGATACTTTGTTTTGGAAGTGACAGACGTGGTTTAGCTGGATGGCAATATCTTATGTACCTGAGCCAGAATTATAACCATGCACAGTTGCACACTGACAGGGGACAGTTCTACACATTTCAGAAAATAAGCTGGCATTCTCTTAAGAAGGAAGAAACCATTCATTTCATCTCTGATAAGTGGTCCAAGCCTAAGTGCCTTCTACTGCACAAGTCCACTATCATTTCTCTATGTCTGGGGAACTGCAGAGTCACAGTAACAACAGTAAAGGCTGTTAGAAAAATCTGTATCCTGACACTGAACTCAGCTGCCAGGATGCTGTACCTATGGAGAATTCTATGCATTAATTAGCAGTGTCTTCAGAGTTCTCATTTAATTATATACAACCTAGTTTTCCTAGAGTTTTGAACAAGCACCTTTCTCCTCAATTTCCTTTTGCATTCTCAGGACTGCTAGCACAGCTACAAATACAGCTTATGGTGCAAAACTGGGAGAAATAAGGAATCCGTTGGGTTTGGGATAAGAAAACTTGTTTGCTTATTTTATGAATGTACAAGCAGAGCTAGGATCTGAACCGCCCTCCTTCTGAAACCTTTCAGTGTTAACTTCAGCAGAAGCAGATAAAATGTGATGAGGTAAGAGATAACATTACCTGCTCTCAGCTCCCAGCTGAAGGAGTTGAGCAAACTGTGATTTCATCTGAAGAGTTACCCTGTGCCTACAGCACTTCCCTGCTCCATCGGCAGAGCTGGCGGCACACGCGGAACCAGCCACGGCAGCGAACAGAAAAGCCTTAGCCGGGCGTAATCCAATTACTGGTGATCATCTTTCTGTGCTCCAGTTGAGAGGGATAAGCATTTTAAAATCAAGAAGCCTAAGGAACTTGGGCATAAGCATCGATTAAAAAGATCTTCAGCCTTATGTTCAGTTCTATTAAATCTTGGAAGACTCAAGATGCCAGAGTGGGACAGCAGCATTAGTGCAAGACGAGCGGGATGAGTGAAATAATTACAGACTGCTTAGTTCCATACCAATTTGGTACAAAAAAAGAAGAGACAAAAAGACAGACTTCAACTTTTAATTAAAAACTACCTGACAGTTCTTAATTATGTTGGCTACATAAGTGACCAGCAAGGAATCATAACCAAATTGGAAAGTTTCAGTTTGCTTTGTGGAGATCAGACACTGCGCAGCCCTCACTGAGATGAGCAGAAGCTGTCAGACATAAAACAGGCGGCCTTTAAAAGGAGCTTACATGTCAAACCAACAAAAATGATAAAAGCATCAACTCCAATAAACAAAATGAAGAATCCACAAAAAAGTAGGGGGGAAAAAAATTTAAAAATGAAGAACAATTTGCAAAAGACATAAAAGCAAATAACAACAAACCCCATCAAAACCATCAGAAACAGAGAACTGCCAGATGATCGGGGGGATGACGCATGATCAGTGCCAAACATCTCAGCGGAAAATGGGGCCAGTTGGAAAAACCGAATTAATCATCATTATCAGCAGTTGCCACAGAGGAGATCACACAAGACTTTCTCTTGGGATGGGTCTGAGAGACTGTTCCTAATTAAAATGTCAACAGGGGAGGTTTTAAAACAATTTAGACCTAACAATCAGTTGGGATTCACTCACGAATCCTAAAGAAGCTTAAATATAACATGACCAAACCAATGCTGTGTAACCTGTCATTTAAATTAGCCATAGCACAAAAAACCCAGAAATATGCTACTGTTATTCCCTGTAAAAGGGTGGATTTTGGGAGATGCAGCCCAGTAAGCCTGAGCTCTGCACTAGACAGATTAGAACAAAGTATTAGGAAGAACAAAATTAGTAGTCAGAGCATGAGATGATGAATTGGGAAAGAGGCCATGGGGCTCTGAGGAGGAAATTGTATCTTAGATTTTTAAAGATCTTAAACATCATTAAAGGCTATTAAAATGTCATGGGACAAGAGAAAGGCTCTGAGGGAAAAATACCTGGTTAAGAGAAGAAACCAAGGGCAGGAATGAACAGCAGTGCTTTCCATAATGAAAGCAAGTTACTAGTGAGCACGATAAAGGCCCTCCCATGTGCTGCAACTTCAGCTTTTCAACACAAAGATGGGGCAGGGGTGTTACAGAGGAGATGGAGCCAGACTCTTTCTCAGCAGTCAACACTGAAAGAAGAGGAGGCAGTGATGACAAACTGCACCAAAGGAAATTCAGACTGGATATGAGGTAAATGTTTACTCCATGAAGGTGAGTAAGCATTGAAACAAATTGTCCAGAGGGGTTAGGGAATCTCCATCCTTGGAAATTTCAAAAACTTGACTAGACAAGACTCTGAGCAACTCAATCTACCTTTGAGGCTGGTTCTGCTTGAGCAGCAGGTTGGACTAGATGAATGTACCTTCCAACTTCAGTTATTCCATAAAGTACCAGAAACCAAAAGAAACCTATAACTTTTTGTGCTATGACCTTAACAACCTGTAATCTCTGGAAACCGAGACCATAAAAATTCATATCAGAAATTTGCTTCCAATTTCAGTAGTGAAAATTAACCAGTAAGCAAACCAAAGGATGTGGATTTCTAGCATCAAATGTAGAGTGATTCTTGGTGGAAATACACCTGAGCCAAACATGGGACTTAGCAGCAGCACAACCAATTTCAACACCAAACCTGTGAAAATCAAGGTACTGTAACAATCCCTCTGGTCTTAATCTCAGTGACTCAGTTTCCTCCACCTTGTGTGTCAGAGCTGCACCCTGTGCACACTGCACAAAGTAGTGCAGATCACTCTTACCAGCTGCAAGCATTAGGAAGAATAATGTTGGGTTTTGATTTGTTTTGGTTTTCCCCCCTCCCTGGAAGGTCATGGGGGCAGAAAATATGCAAGTTTCATATCACAGGTCATATGAGCAGAAAATAAGGTGACTTGCAAATTGTCACACAGAACTTAAACCTCTTAAGCATCCATGTTGCTGAGGAAAAGAACAGTAATTTCCAGTAGAGAGAAACAGGTCACAAGCTCAGATGTGAAAGCAGGTAGTGGCATGCCCACAGCTGCTGGAACCACAGATTTTTCACTCCGACTAGTGACTAGTGTACCCTTCACAGATCTCTGGGAAGAGAATGTGAGGTACATTTCAATACATCGGTCTCTTAAGGAAAGCTCCAACAAGACTCTGTAGTATTTAACTTCTCATGGTTAGATCTCCTGATCCATCACAACAGTGCCCTACTCTCACACACTCAAGCAGGGAACCTTCCCCCCATCAAGCACTATGCAACATTCCCACAATTAACAGATTGTCTCTAAAGTCAAAGCTTTGCCATGCTTGGGTGCTGCACAGTAACTGGAAGAGTTATATCTGCAGATATTCAAGGCAGGTTTGCATGCTCGTACAACCCCAGGGTTCCTCACTGCAGAGAGCTGTGATGCTCAGTACACTACACACTGTACGCTGAGTTTGCTCCCAGATTTTAATATACATACACATTTACACATCACTAGTAAAAATCTGTACATTTCACATTACAGTACATACGAGCCACCAGTTGCTAGCTAACACCAGAACACTGATGAAGCCCAAGACGACTGCCCTAAAACAGGCAGGGGGGCTAGTCTTCCCCTCCAGGGAAGTTTCTTTGGGTTACACATTCTGACGAGACACTGCTTTCCAGAGGGGCGAGCGAAGAAGGTGGACCAGGTCCCAGAAATGGACCTGAAGCTTTTCTTCCTCCTCCAACAGCTGTTGACAGCATCTTGCTTGCACTCCAGCTCTGGATGGGTTTTCTGTCTGCCTGCAGCATCATTTCTTCATCTTCATGTCTGCTTCGATGGCACAGCGACGCCCTCTGGTGCCTCCATCCTAGTCACAAGGCAAAGAGAAAGAGTGAGTTATACAACCCTAAACACGAAACACTTCCTCCAGCACAGGGAGGTAAGAAACTGCATCTGGCAACAGCTTTTTATGCCTTCCCAATGGGAGAATGGGAAGCTGTTCTAAGGCGGCCCGGGGAGGCCTGCCTGCAGACCCACCTAAATTCACTCTGGACACAGCTGCACAGCTGCTGGGGTTTGCAGCATCTCTGTGCACTGCTGGCAGCCAGGGCAGAGAGAGGCAACAAGGCTCTCACCCAGGCAGATGCTTTTGGAGCCTGTACAGTGCAGGCTTTCTCCTAAGTGTCAGATTCTAGCTTTGCTCTTAAGATGGGAAGAGGAAACTACTGACTAACCTACCTTATCAGCTGCTGATCCCTACGGGAAGTGCTCCTCCAGTTGAGTGACCCTGGCACTAGCTCCCTAGTTGCTCCGCACAGCTCCTTTCCAGGAGTAGAAGGTGAGCTGAGAGCTTCCTTTGATCCGCTGCCCTCTCCCTCTGGCTGACATGCTGACTGTCCTGGAGTACTCCTCTGTCTTTAGATATATGCGAGAGAAAAAAACAACTCTCCATCTTCCTCCCTTCTCCTGCCTGCAACTCAGAGAATTGGGGTTTCCCGGAGGGAATATTTTTCCAAACACTTCCAGATCACCACAGGCACAGAGCATGGATTAGTCACTTATTTCTGCAGAGTATCTTATTTGCTTTCTGGACCATGAATGATAAAGGAGTACACAGCTGACTCCTCAATTTCCCAAGACCTTTTGTACTGTCTCAAACGCATGGAAGGGGCAGCTGTATAAGCATGAGAGATGTGAGAACTACAGTACTGCACTGCTTGGTCTGTCTTCCCACTTACATGGAAAAAAAAGCAGGAGAGAAGTTGTGGAAAAAAGCAAAGGCAGATGACAAAACGAGAACACTTGGAACCAGAAGAAAACAGTGAAGCCCCTCCCACTCACCCACGCTGAGAATAAGGGACTGAGCTGTTTCTTCTCTAAAGATCATGGTTGTACAGCCCCCAAGTGAAACGCACACCGCTGCAATGCTAAGGATGCTGTGAGAATGCAGTGATCACCCAGACAAGGAGCAGAGCACGCTGCCAGCAGTACTGTGGTACCTGCTGGAGCCTTTCAATACTTACAAAGAGAGAGAGAAGGAAGGCAGGAGAGCCCATTGGGACACTGTCCTGTTAAAAGGCCAAACAGAAGGACTTATCAGATATCAGCTACGGAAATGCACACACCACATAGAAGCACTGAGCCCACAAACGAGCATAGAGAAACGTGCCCCGCTCCCCTTCCCGCGTGGCATCAGTTTATGCAGCAGGAACACAAAAACGGACAAAAGAGGGATACTGAGAGAGTCAGAATGCCAGGAAACGGATATTCCCTCCTCAGCCATGGCAAGGCCTGGTCTACCAAACAATTTCTGCACTGCAGAGTTGCCACAATGCTGTGTGCACCAGCTGAGAGCACGAGATCACTTAATCAAGTTTGGATGTGTCTTTACTGAAGAAAAAACCTGAACAAACCTACATTGCTATTAGTTTAGACCAACGTGGAAGTCAAAGGTTCTCTGGTGTGTTTTATACAGCAAACCAGACTGCAGTGATTCCATGGTTCTAAAAATCTGACTAGGAAGTGAAGGACATGGCACAGGCTAGTCTTCCAATTCTCTACACCTCACCTTCCTGCCGTATCATGCCTCTGCCAATATTCTGTTCATTTCCCCACAGTTTTCATCACCCATTTTAAAAATAGGGAACAGATCTAATGGGATTACAGAAGAAACTCAGGAGACCTGCCTCTGGGATGAGGTACAGCTCCAGAGCTGTAATCATCAATGGACACATTTAAAGAAAAATTTGTTCAGATGAAGATGCTGGAGCCATTGCAATCTCAAAAAACATCCTGCCTCTTTGGTAAGGGAACTTCATGCAGCAGCTTGGGGTTCTTCAAAAGATACCAGGTGCCCTTCACAGGGTGCTGCATTCTCACCTTCTCTGAAGCATCCTGCTTGCGAGTGGAGTCTCGCCCACGCAGGCTCTTTGCACTGATCCCTGACTCCGATGTTTGCATGATCAGTTGTGTGGCCAGAAATTGCTGCAAGAAAAACCATACTCTGTTAAGATTCTCAGGCAAAACAAGCTCAGTTAGTGTCTGTCAGGTATCACAAACCACAGGCTGGGAATGATTGGGTCAGAGGCAGTTTCAGTTCCTCATCTGCTGCTCAGAATAAGTTCCCCCATTTACCTCAGAAGCCACAAGTCCTGAGGAACTATCAAACCCCAGTTTAAATTCTGACAGTTGGGACATTCTAGTCACAAGAAATTTTAAATGTCATCTTCACAGGACACAGTTTCAGGTACACTTTATACCAGCATGAACCAGCAGAGCCACCAAAAGAAGCAATCGTGTCCCCTGTCATTCACCACTGCTGTTGCTTCTGTTTCTGAACCACATCCTGGTTCTTGCTGGCCTAAGCATTTCCCTGAAGGAAATTAAATTTTAAATTGGTCTGGGCTGAACCTACAAAACACTTTGCTGCATTAGTTTTAACTTTGCCACAATCTAGTTCACCACAAACATCTGAGATAGCACAAGAGAGATGCAGGAAAAGATGGGCCTACTTCATTCGAAGACCCCATGAATGAAACTGTGGTCTTACATCCACAAGTCCTTCCCACACCTATGGACCAAGGCAGATGCTCTGTCCTGCACTGGCCTCAGCTCAGTGCTTTACCTGGATCTGCTCCAGGACATCTCGTTGCATCTCCACAGCCATGTGGTACACATCATGGTCAGAGCTGTTGTACATAACTGCATTTTGAAACATCAGCATAATATCACGCTGGAATTCAGCTGTGGTTCGTATCAGCCCATTCTCAATGTTCTTTTTGATGGTAGATAAATCCATTGGCCTGTGAAAGAAAAGCAATAAACGTCAAAACAGCAACAGAGATATTTAACTCCCCACTCTTCTGCAAACAGCCCTGGGTCTGTACCATGTCCAGTCAGACCATCTATTTAATTTAGCTAAACAGGTTCTCTCCCACACAGGCTGTGTTCCATACAAAGGCCTCAGGTCAGAAGACACACTGTCCACTAGTACCTTGAATGTAACAATGGTGTGACAGATGCCTCAGGAGAGGCATTTGCCTTCTCCAGGCATCACTGAAGGAGACATTAAGGAGCTAGAGCTGCAGCTGCTGAACTGTTTAGGAGAGATTTTGGGGGCTAGCAGAGGAGTCTCTGGTAATTCTTCCAGAACAGCCCACTATCTGGGACAGTAAAAAATAATGATTAAGCAAGACAGGCCTCTGCAATTTCAAAAATTAAATCCTACCCTTGTATAAAAACTGGGAGAAGCAGATCAGTCCTGTATCACCTTACTGATAACGTTCTGTGTAAGCCAGTGTACTTCATTCAAAGACAGGGTTGTGTAAAGACATGTTACTGAAAAGGACCCTTTTCTTGGGGAAACCTGTATCTGACTGAATCATACCAGAAAACATATTTTTTTCAAGTCTTTCAGTCTGCATGGCAGGCAAAACCTACATCATTTCTGCCAGAAATCCCTATACAAATATGCAAATATATATAGTTCTAATGAGAAAAGACTGCTGAAACTCACCTCTGCACAATACTGTGGTAGCCTGGTGCTATATCATCAGTGACAGGCTGTAGGAAGACATTGGCATATCTGCAAAGAAAAGAGTCCACTCGGTGCCCTGTCCTTGCTGGTAAGTATCTTGCTTTATGCTCATGTTTATTTGTCTACTACTCGTAACAATATGATTCATCATCTCCCAGTACTAAGGCAGATAAGCCTCTGAGATGGAGGAGATGGGGAGACCTATCTAGGATTAGTCACTTCTTTCTGCCAGTTCTCAAGACATCAAACTCACCTGTGATTAGCTGCTGCTCTCCAAACCAGCATGATAGCTTTCTTCCAGATCTTCTGGGCCTGTATTGCTTCCTGGTCCTCACTGCACACTGAGCTGGTAAGAAAAGAACAGGACTTCCTTCAGGAGTCTGCACACTGCTTTGGAGCAGAAACCTTATTGGGTTTTTTGCCCTTGACATGCCTATGCTAATCCAGGACAAAGACAGAAAGAAAAAACGGGACCTGGTACTATGGTGCTGTCTATGCACCTGCACTTGTAAGCAAGGAAAACCAGACAAGTCATCAACAAACTCCCCCTTTGGACCCACATGATCAGCAAAACTGAAACGGGAATCCTCCACAAAACAGTGTGGGATTGGCACCTGCCTGCCCGAGAGCCTCCCTGATACTCACAACTGGGAGGAGGCCGGGCTGCTGGGGATGGAGTCGGCGAGCGTGTGAGACTGCAGCGGTGCGTTGTGGACACTGAAGCCGTCATCGCTCTCACTGACGGGGGGCTCGTTATCCATCTCTGACAGATAGCCCTCCCCCTGATCTTCCTCTTTGGGTTCCTCCAAACTGGCAGCCTCACTGGCACCATCCTCATCATCCTCTTCACCCTGCCCATCCTGAAACACAGAACTCGTGAGTCTGCACAGCCAGCTACAGCAGCAACTCAGAGCCTCCAAAGCAACTATGGTTCAGCAAGCAAAAGTGATTTTCTTGCTATGCTGCTGACACCTGTACAGGCACTTTCACAAAATCCTAGTCGCTGTTCCCTGCCCTGCCTCCCCCTGCAGACACACACACGGAGAGCTTTCCAGTGCCTGAAGCAGTCTCCCCTCTAGCTCCAACTGCAGACTGCCCAATTCTCTTCTCAGTGCAGAAGGCTGAACACAAGCTTTGCTTTTCAGCAGATGGGAACAGGAAGCAGCAGTGGTGGGATGCTACTAATAAAACTCAAGATGACTACAACCAATGGAGAATTACCTTCATCTGACTCCTAAACAGGGCTTGGGCCTCCTCCTTCATTGATTCTGTGAAAGAAAGAAAAGCAGAAAGGTTGATTCTCCAAAGCAGTCTTTCCTACAAAAGCTCCTGCACCAATGCCTACTGTCCTGCAGTCATTACCACTGTTCCTACACGTATCTTTTCTCCCTCCTCCCCAAAAAACCTGAACCAGATCACTGACAACTATCCAGCTAATAATGTTGCATGTAAAAGATTTCCTAGCTGAATTAAGTTACCTGACAGCTCAAATTTGTGCTGAACATCAGCCTGTGAGGAGTCTTCACTCACATTTGGGACTTGTGGAGGGGATGAATCATCATCAGGTGGGGTCTGGAGGGAAGAGAAATGCACAAATCTAGATGTTTGTGTCAGCTTACTTCAGTGAAAGTGTGGGCACATCTCGCTCACCCTAACCTAACTCAAGGCAATGAAGTTCACTGAGCACCTTCCCAACAGCAATTCTGCACATGGGGGGGGAGGGAGATACACAGAGGTACTACCTAAAGCAGAGAGCTTCTCTGCAGATCGAACAGATCAGCAGCATGACTCCCAAGAAAACAGTCAGTCACATTCATTGAAGGGTCACCTTCAACCCAGCAGTCATCCTTCCTCTAAACCTCTCTCCTACCTGCCACAACTGCTCCTTTCTTTCCCCACACCAGCTCCAGACAGCCTCTCTGTTCACATACCTCTGTCTTCACTGTATTGTGCATTGCGTCTTCTGCCTTGGCTGATTCTATCTCGATTTCAGAAGTCTCTCCAGCTGCTACAGCTGCTCTTTGATCCTCTTCTATCTCTTGACTTCTAAGCTCTGGTGTTTCTGTCACTCTTGCAGTTGCTGATATGGTTTCCTCAGAGCCCAGCTGACTCTGCTCCTGCTCTGCAGGTTCTGTCTTTATTTCTGATCCCAGCTCACCAATGCCCATTAGATCTCTAATTCCCTTTGCCTCTGGCTCCTCACACTCTAGTCTCTCCTGCTTCACAGTCACAGACACTTGAGGTATTTGGGCCTGTTTCTCATGCTCCTGACGAATTGAGTGTTCCCATGGGCCAGGCAGGGTCTGTGGGTCATCATTATCTTCACAGAAAGAAGACAGAGCAGCTTCAACAACTGCTGCATCCAGGACTTCTGGGTGGTCGTCTACCTTTATTGCCAAAACAAACACACAGCAGTGCAGGCCAAGGTCAGAAAAGGGGATTAAAAACAAGTTCATGTTATTTGGTAATAAGACAATAGTGGAAAACCCAGTGTCATGAGTTTACAAAGTTGCCTTTTGCAGCCAGACTCGGATCACACCCTGTGGAGTCTCACCTGGAGCTTCAGTTTGAGAAATACAGCACTCCTGAAAAGTATGCTGCAAGCAGTGCTCCTCTCTCTGCCAGAGATGTTACACAAACCCCGCCCAACGTGAGGAAGAAAGAGATTTCTTTCCACACTCTGAAGAGGGCCAGGCTAAACATGGCAGACCAGCAGCAGTGGTGTCATGGGGTCTTTTCGATTATCTGGACAATGATGGTGAGTATGTGCATTTTGGAATAGGTTATTTCTTGCTTGTTTAAACTAACTACATTGGTGAACAGCAATCACTTGAGATTAACCTAACTGGATGTGGAGCCAAAGGCACTGTCACTCTGCTTTGCCCATTTACCTTGTCCTCAATGATGGCTATAATATTTCCAACAGTATCGAAGTCCAGCTCTTCCCCTGTATAGGACACTGCAATATCCATTTTCTCAGCCAAATCCAGGTCTTCTTTCCCATCCATGCAGTGATCTTTGGAAGAGCCTGCAGTGCTGCCAGCCCCAGAACCCAGGCACTCTTTCTTGATGGAATCAATGATCATGGATATTTCACTGCTGTCCATGGACACTGTCACGGTATGGGAATCAGACACCGCCTCCATGGAAACACAGGCCTCTGGCTGGCTCACTGCACAAGGATGAGATGACAATCAGAAACCAATTTGGACAAGTCAAGCCCACATAAATAAATACTGCAATGGATAAGACCAAGCACCAACTGCAAGTATCCCAGGTCCACCCACAACAACATAGTTTAGAAAAATAAAAGACAAATATGGGTTTGCTTTCCCACAGTAGAGACTAAGTGAGATTCCAGCCCTGGAACCACAATCCATTAGCACCACCACCCCCACCCAGCAAATCCTGTTTAAAACCATCTGTTTACTCCAGAACTCAGCCATAACCATCCTTTCAGCAAGGACGGCGAGTCTGAGGTGATAAAAGGCCAGCTGAGAGCTCGCTGGGTGCTGATCCCAAGGGAAGTTCTGCTTTCCAGCAGTGCATGACCTACGAGTGCGTAGTTCAGGGACGCACCTGTGGCTATGCTTTCTGGAGCTGCAGCTGGTGGCACAACGGATGGTGCTGACAGCGTGGGCATCATGACAATGGTTGCCTGGGACACAGGCTCTACGGGGGGTGGCAGGAGTTTAGCTGGAGGTTCGCTGGCAACAGCGGAGAAGGAAGCAAGAGGTGAGGTGAACTGTGCAGGACCAGCTTCTAAAAGCCGGGAAAGCGTAGGAGCACCTAACAGAGAGTACAAGGGAAAAGCACATGAGCAAGAAGCAGCCACCACTGAAGTCCACAAAGCCACCACTGGGTTCTTCACTGTCTGGTGGCTTCTTCTGGGAAAAGACACTGAGAGACACCTATAAACAGTCCCAAAAGCTATAGGGAGAACCTGCACTAGAAATGTACGACTCCTCTGTGTGCAGTCTGAGACAGAATCATACAGACCATGGGACACTGCTCAATGTAAGGGCTGGACAGACTAAGCCACACATGCAGAGAGATGCCCTTCCAAAGGCTCATCCCAATACAGTCACAGGAAATCTGAGAAATAAGTGCTGGGAGAGCCACACACGGGAAGCCAAGACAAACAGTCATCATAGGAGCTGGAAGGGAGCAGAGGGGATCTCTTTGCATGTCTTTCCTGGGTAATTCTTAGTACATCAAATGTTGCTACTCATCTTAGCTGTACTTTCCAGTCTGAATTTACTGAACCGTCTGGACCAAATTAACAGGTCTTAAAGAATAGATGCAGATAAGGGAAGTGAGATTATTCATATGGAATTATCTATGAGTGAATGGCATAAATCCTCAGTTGAGACACTGTGGTTAAACCACTGGCTAGCATGAGCTGAGAAGAAACTTCACCTTAGGCAGGTTGTTCTGAAAAGGCCCAATGCAAAGACTCCTGCACTGTCCCTCTAACTCCTCACTCTGTGGAACTCACTTTGGAGCTCACAGTCCACTGCGGTCTAATCCTTAGCAGACCTCTAAGCTAAAGCAGAGATAAGACACAGAAGTTCTCCAGATTTACAAGGAGCTGCAGTTTGACACATCAGCAATCTGATGCCAGACCATTTTTCCCTGATGCCTTGTCAATTAACCTTTTCCTTCTACACTGGAGGGCCTGGTATTGGCCACTGTCAAACCCAGAAAACTAGACTGCATGGACCAGAATCAAATCAAGTCTAATTGTTTCAGTCATTTTAGATGAAGGCACTCTTTTTTCTGTAAGGATTAGGGTTTTCTTAAAAAAAAAGTAGGCGTGAGAGGGATGGAGATACAGAAATTGGAGTACAACTCATAAAGCCCCCAAACCAGCCAGACTAGATGTCCCTCATCTCTCTCCAAAGAGAATTCATAGAACAGTGTGAAGGTACATCTGAAAGGAGAACTGTACAGGGAGAGTCCCAAGTTACCTGAGGCAGCAGGAGATGCAGGGACAGCACCAGGTGCCGACTGCATTTCCCCACTGTGCAGCACTGGAAGCACGCTTCCTACCTCCAGCAGGACTCCTGAGCTGTTCATGTGACCAGAAGCCACTGCCATTTCGTTTTCACCGACCTGCCAAAGGAGGACACAACTGAAGCTCCTGGAGATACAATTACATCAGTGATTCTCTGTCAGATTATACACCTTCATGAATATGTCCATCATTTGCTGTCTCAGCATTTCTCCTGCACTGTTTGTCCAGTCTAGTCCCTGCCTGAGGCCCCTTATGCAAGTGCACAACGTGACAGTCTGGAACTAGTTGTGGTTCTTCAGCTACAGTACAGCTGCAGTGCCACCTTCCTTTGGAGTCAGGCCAACACATCATTTGTTCTACCTTAGTTCCTCTGTTCAAGGACCTCACAATCCTTTAGCGGTACCAGTCTCTCTACCCTCCGAGATGGCATGAAATTATCCCTTATTCTGAGTTGAGGGAAAATGAAGCTCCAAGATGGAAAGTAACTCTATCAAGGTCACACAGTAAACCTATGATGGACCTTGAAACATATGTAAAACAGTCTTGTTGATACAAAGAAAACCCAGTCTTCCACAGCCATTACTTTTCCCTGTTCCACTCTATGTTACATTGCACCCTGCAAACATAGAACCCATGGAACATTTACCCAAGGTAACAAATAGAAGAGACCCCGAAACTGACTATTAGAAAAAGAAAGTCAACAGCAATACACCTGTTCCACCACACAAGCCTTAACACAGGGAATCCAAGCCATGGACAGGCTGATGGCTGCTATTTTCAGACTGGGCCCTGAACAGTGTTGACAGGGGTGGCCTTTCTAAGGCTCCCAGAGTCACTAACACCAGGAGTGGGTTGTCATCACAGTGATTTAGTAACTGTCTACTATTAGGAGAAAAATGAGAAACTTCAATATTGGTCATAAACCCCATTACAGGATTCCCTACTCCTATCCTAAGGCCCATTACAAATACCAAAACTCAACTTCTTGCTAAGATGTAAGGAAGAACTGTGAACCCTAAGTAGAAATCATCAAGAACACCTCCATGGAGGCTGATCAGGGTGATGCTGAACAACACGCTCCCTCCCCTGGGGAGAATGATTTCCTCTAGCAGAGCCTGCAACTCCAACTCCTTACACCTGAGGGGAGATAGGCAGTCCTATGTGCTGAATGATCCCTGCAGTCCTGCACCCACAGTACTGCCAGGGAAAGGTCCCACCTCTGTGGCTCACAGGGATAATTATATCTCTCAGATACCACTTCTGTTGGGACACTCAAAAAAACTTGTTTTTAAAGAGCCTTTGCAGCTCCCCCTTTTTGAGAGGGAAGAGTCTGGAGCAAATTGTTTGTGTGCTTGCATATATGAGCAGAGAGCTCCATACCAGCCTGGGGCTTGTGGGCAGGAGACTGCCCTTCTTCAGCAGCTCTGAGAGCAGAGGGGAAGGAGGCGGAGTTGCTTTTTGTCCTAGCATCTTTTTCTGGGGTGAATCATCAGTGACTGGGGTCATGGGGGCATCCAGGGGAGCAGAGCCTGGAGGGGTGTCAGGGATTCCAATGAAGGAGGCAACTGGGGTGCTGGGCAATGTCCCTGGAGTGACCTGAGAAAGAGAAAAACCACACTGTTCAAAGCCACACTCCACCACACGGACTAGCCCCACTTGCTCCTTCCCCCAAGAGCTTTGATCCAGCACACCACAGACACCTACTCCAGTCACTCACTACACCTACTCCAGGTATATGCTTTCACCCTTTCCCTACCCTGTAGTGCCATTTCCAGGCACACACAGAAGACTGCCTGGCCAACCCACTGATGCCCCTAACAGCCTATGATCCAGGCACCTGATCAGCACAGACATGGAAGAGGACACGTGTCTCGAGCAGCACTGTACATCAACCACACTACAGCACTACCACAGCGAGCAGTCTGTAAAACAAGGGGCTTCTCCCCAGGCTCCTGTTCCGTGATGGATGCAGAGCCCCATGTCCCAGGCCGGTCTTTCCCTCTTGCCATGGGAAGGATCCTTACCCCTGGACCGGCCTCGTCCACAGCGGGCTGGGACAGATCTCCCAGAGCATAGTCTCCCCCTGGGGATGTTGAGCCTGCAGGTGAGCGAACCATCACCCCTGTTAATCGCCGTGGAGGGTTCTTAATGGCCTGACGGGCTAGAAGAAGACAGGAAAAAAAGTGAGATTCCACAACTCTACCTCGGACAGTTCCTGAGAGTCACCTCTGACTTTATTCTAAAGAACCCTAAGAAAACAATTTATATTGTAGAAATCTTTTGCACCACACTGGCTCAGTTCACAAATACTGGCATTGGGCAATGCATTTTAATTTCAGATTTCTCCAGCACTTGGGTATTCACAACCTCCCACCACTGGTAGGTTAGTTCACTGAACTGCCCCAGGCATTACAAATGAATTAAAACACACAGAACGAGTCTCTTTTCATTTTACGTTCAGACAATAGTAAAATTATACACAAAACAAAAGGGGTGAAAAGCCTGACTTTCTAACAGAGAGCTCCTTGCTACTGCTGCTTCCTCTTAAGATGCACCTTTTCTACAGAGTCTGTTTCCTTCTCAGGACCTCTGCATTTTGCCCTGCTACAAATACAGTGCTGGAAACAGAACATAATCTTTCTTTCCAAGTCCTAGGATCATGGAATTCCTCCTGAACAGATCTTAACAAGACTCAAGCACTTTCCAAGTGTTCTTATTAACACATGCATCTAAGTGTTCTTACAAACATGTGCATCTCTCTCTGAGGAAGAGTAAGGAAGCTCATTTCCATCTTACCCTGATAAGCAGCATCTGTAGCCTTCCTCTTGACTTCTGCCTCCTCCTCCTCCATTTTTTTCTTTCTGTGTACAGAACCAAAACCTGCTGTCACATAGTGTCCCACTTCCCCTTAGTTCCTCCTCCGCAATCAGCTTACTGACCCCCACTCCATTATCTCCAGACAACAATCTCCTGCCTCTGAGGACTCAGGCTCAAATCCTCTGAGGAGGGAAGCAGAGCCAGAGGCCAGTCAGAGAATGACACACTTGGCAGGAAATTTCACTTCCAGCTATCAGAACAGAGGAGGCCAGCATGAGGTTGCAAGCCACCACCGAGTTCTTCATTGAGAAACTCCAAAAGATGTTCCACACACGCCGGGGCCCCCCAGTCTAAATTAAATCCACCCTTAGAGGCTAAAGCATCTGCCCAGTTCTCCTGTTTCTCTTAACCCAATGTATGTGGTGTCTGACAAACACACAGTGTCAGGCAATTGCAATCTCAGAAGAAAGCATAACGTGGAAATAATTAAATAACCCACATCATAATCTCATTGCACAGCTCCTCCAGTCTGTTATCCATGTGTCCTGCCTGGATCAGCTCTGCATCTTTCTTGAGTTGCCTGTAATCAGAAAATCTTCTTACTTACTTATACCTGAACAAGCTCTAAGCAGCATTTTTACCCCAAGCACATCCCACATAGGCCGCTTTTCCTAGACAGGACTCAGAGCTGAACGCCTCTGCCACATACCTATATTTCTCCTGTGTTTCCTTAATCATTTTCTTCAATTCCTCAACTCTTTCTGCAGTCAGTTTCCGCACAATAACATCCTCCACAGTTTCCACAACTTCTCCCTTCTCACCACGTTTTCTCCTATAGAGTAAGAGAAAACAAAACAGTTCAAACATGAAACAGAAAATCCCAGTTCTCCTTTCAGAAATGGCTGTCTGTCATTCATGACACATACATGCAGGAAAAAAAAAAAATCAACCTCCTCTTCCAATTTCTCTTAAATGATATTGCACAGCACAATGTTCAAAAAAATCTCTTCTTAAAAGTTTGTCTAATTCTTAAATGTATCCAGAGCTAAAGACTTCAGGAATAGATCAATGCTGCAAGCCCACTGCAAACTCTCAACCTGAAAAAAATCAATCATTCAACTTCAGAGAAGATTTTTAGTGCCCACGAAGAAGCACTTGTTTTTTTAACTCAATAGTTCTACTAACTCTCTTGCCTTTGCAACTCCAGTGCTGAAGATCATTCAGGACTATCACAGAAAAATACTACTTTTAAACATTCTGCCTTCAATTTAATTTGGTGTGAAGTCTCAAAACAAAATGTTTGGATTTAGGAATGAAGTAGTATCTGAGACCACAAAGCTGTAGTGACAGCATTGATAAAAAACTTTTAAGAAAATACTGCAAAATGGAGTGACAAATACAAAACGTTTTCCCTTCCCGCTCTCACTGCCTTTTCTACTTGCTATCCTGAATGATAATTTTATGTGTAAAGCTTCTGATCTGTAAGACTAATATGTAGTGCTTTATTCCAGCCAAAGAGATGTTTCTTTTTGCTGCATTAAGTCCCCAAATGCACACTGCAGCTCTTACAAATGGAGCTATGGCAAAGAAGCCCCAACTACCCTGCCAGGTGTTGTAACAACAGCAGGGGCATATGGAAGACACTAACAAGTACACAGTGACCGTGTTTAGAACCACGTAATACTTAAATATTTCAGTCTTATGAAAAAAAGAAAACAAGATAAGGAGATAAGGGAAGCATGTTCTAAGAAATACCTCGGGCTTGACAATCTCTCCCACTCGCCATACCCCTCTCCCACTCTCCACCCATCACATCTGAACTTCCTCACTCCTGCACACTCCTCCTGGGAAGTGGGCTATCCAGTCCTTTGCTGTAAGCACTGTCAAGCCCACCCAAAATTTCTCCAGACTGCTTGCTTCAGACTTCGTACTCACTTAGGGGTCTCCGTAGTCTCCAAGAGCTCTGAATACTGAGATGCACAGTGCTAAGAAGAAACAAAGAAAGTCACGAGAACACCAAAGAGTCAGCTTCAGCAAATGCCTATCAACAAAGCCCACAGGGCACTTACTCCTACTTCTTCAGAGGTCTATCATTTCATGAACATATCTGACAGTCTTCTCTAGAGTTTCCCCCACGGCTATAATTTGTGTAGCACAAAGTGAGGAAGCACATTCACTCTTTTACTCTAGCACTGCCCAGGCTAGTGTCCAAAACAAAGCTAAAGAACAGATGGTCCCAACTAACAACTTAGAAATCAAGGCAAGCAAACACGATTAGGGAAACTGTAGCTGTATTGTTTCTGTCTGTGAACATGGATGAAAAATATTTCAATGGAGAAGACAAAATAAAATTTATCAAGGCCAGTTTCATAGCTTAACAGAAGCAGTAAGCAACGTAAAACATCCCAACATCTCCTCCTCTGACTCTCTTAATCTTTCTGTCCATTATACAGCAAAAATCTCAGATGCTTGCCCAAACAGCAGGACATCTCAAAGTACATGGGCATCCATAAATTCCTGGGACAAGGAATTCCACAGCTTAATTATGTGCCTGGTGAAGAACAATCTCTTTAAGCTAGCTTTAAACCTGCCTCCTGTTAGTCTTGCTTAATAGCCTCTAAATCTTGTACTGGACAAAGCACAATTAATCCTTACTCATCCTTAACTTCATGCCACTTCTGATTACACAGACATCTGTTGTATCTCCCACTCCTCCTGCCTTTTCTAGGTTGAATGGTTCTACCTTGCTTAACCATCCCTTACAAGGAAGCAGTTTCATGACTTTGATCACCCTTGTCTTTTCCTTAACCTTATCCCACTGTACTGTAAGTTCAAATTTAATTTCAGAAATGGAAAAAAGGATTTAATCTAATTATATAAAACTGATTTTTAAAAATTAATTTTGCTATTGTTTTCAAAAAACCAAGAGATACATTCTCTTAGGCAGCTGTCTTACACATCCCATGTGGAACCCATTTTTCCCAAGACTCAAATGCTAGTATCTTACCTTCTGGGAAAACCAGTCAGGTGGGCGTCCTGGCTCTGCAAAAGGTTTGATAGCTCTGCTGACTGAGACCCTACAGGAGAGAAATGACGAGTCACCATCAATTTACTTTCTTCCCCAACCAACACGCAGAGAAAAGATGCTGACCTGTCTTGATGTTCATAACTGAACAGCACCCATAAACGCAATGAACTGGACGAGGAGGGGTTATGTTTGGGAATTAGTGAAGTACAGCTCAAAAACCCTCGGGACTCAAAAATAAAAGTTGCCTACTCCCAAAGAATCAACAGCTTCCCTCCTTTGCTTTGAAAAGCAAGTTTCTAGTTTCTGATGACACCACTATATTTCCACAAAAACTTTACTTTGGGGAGAGGAAAAAGGCAGCAAACAAAAGAGCTAGAAGTGCAGAAGCAATGCACAGGAGTCTCTTATCAAATATCCTCATTGACCACAACTCACCTCTTCCCATTTATGTTGGAATAACATTACTCTTTGTTCTGATTAGTGACATGGTTTAGTGGTGGACTTGGCACTGCTGGGCTCAATGATCTTAAAGGTCTTTTCCAACCTAAACAACTCTGTGACTTGATGACTAACACACTCCTGTGCTCACATAGTAGTTATGAAAAAAGTAAAAAGACTTTCAAGTCCAATACTTCCATCTTTAACAGCCCAACTTTAATNACCGTTGGCCCCGCCCCCTCCTTTCGAAACCGCTCAGTTCTCCTCGGGCCATTCTCCTGCCCCCTCTCCTTCCAGCCCCGCTACCGCGGGCCGCCGCTGCCGCTCCCTCGCCACCGTCCACCCGCTCCCCGCCGCCCCTCCAGGCAGGCCTNGAGAGGAAAAAGGCAGCAAACAAAAGAGCTAGAAGTGCAGAAGCAATGCACAGGAGTCTCTTATCAAATATCCTCATTGACCACAACTCACCTCTTCCCATTTATGTTGGAATAACATTACTCTTTGTTCTGATTAGTGACATGGTTTAGTGGTGGACTTGGCACTGCTGGGCTCAATGATCTTAAAGGTCTTTTCCAACCTAAACAACTCTGTGACTTGATGACTAACACACTCCTGTGCTCACATAGTAGTTATGAAAAAAGTAAAAAGACTTTCAAGTCCAATACTTCCATCTTTAACAGCCCAACTTTAATTGAACAGAGAGCACGCAGAAGTGTTCTATGAAGCGTTTACGATTGGCAGGGGCCTGGCGAACGGGCCCTGCGAGCAGCCCCGCCCCGGGACAGCCCCCAGCCAGGCTCTGCCTCGGGAACCCGGTGCCCGCGCCCCCCCCGCCCCGTCCCGCCCCGCTCCTCACCAGTTCTGGTCCCCGCTGCGCATGACGGACGAGGCCAGGCAGAGCTTCTCGCGGATGGACCACGGCTCCGTGGGGCCGGCGCTCAGCAGCTTGTGCTCTGCCGGGGCAGGGGAAGGAATGCACGGGCCTGTCCCCCCCGGGACCCCACACCTGGAACCGCGCCCCCAACCGCTANGACTGTGGGGGAGTGTACTTTGTGGGGGCGGCCTGTGTGGAGCTGCGTGTGGCTTGTGGCCGGGGGTCCTGCGTGGTGGCCTGGGCACGTGATTTTGTCTGCTGGGTCCCATGTGGTGCGCCCGTGTGCGTGTAGGGTCCTGCGGGGTGGTCTGTTTGTGTGTAGGGGTCCCGTGGGGTGGTCCGCGTGTGTAGGGGGAGTGTCTGGGGTCCCGTGGGGTGGTGAAGGGGTGTGTGCATTTGCAGTGGCACCGTGTGTGTCAGTGTGTGGGTGTAGAGGGGGAGTTCTGTGTGGCAGTGTGTGTTTATGGGGAGCACATGGATATGGTAGTGGTGGAGGTTGTGTGCGCGTGGGGAACAAAGCTTGGACTCCTAGAAGGCTGGTGTAACATCAGCCTATCCTCACTGTGCCCCTTCTTCTCCAGGAGCCACGTGAGGTGCCATGGCGCAAGCACTTCCCTCTCCAGGACTGTTCTCAGATGAGGATGTTGCTGCCTCCCCTGTTCTTGAATCCACAGCAACAGGGTTTGGGACCGACGTGCGCAAGGACCTGCTGTCAGAGTTCTCTGCCATCTCTCCAAATCTGGAGGCCTCCCAGCAGGTGAGGTTGGAGCTCTCTGTCGCAGGGCAGTGTTTTGACTTGCGGCTGCTGTGTCTCTGTACAAAGCTGTTGTGAGCAGGGCCAACAGATATTCTTCAGAAGAGGCTTGAACAAAATATTGCAGTTTCTGTTATGGGCAACACACTATGAAGGGCACAGTCAGTAACTGCTTCTTGACATGATGCCTCTTAGTGTGGCACTTGGTCTGATGGCTGGTTTTGGTGTCAGGTCTTTGCATTGTTGGTCTGGTTCACTAGATAAACAAAACACTGGTACAAAACACTGGTGTGCCTGGAAATGCCTAAGAAAGCTTCTGGCATTGCTGGGGATTTTGGGACCAGGGAAGTGTCCACTAGTTACTGAGCACCAGTTGAGGTAGCTACGTGTGTTTCATGCTGTGGTTCCTTGTTAGTGTTCTGAGTAGTGTGTACTGCCTCTCTGGCTGCCATGTTTAACCTGTGCTGATTTTTTATAGGCTGTAGCTGAAGACGACAATGGAAAATTAAAGGTGTATCTGAGAGTTCGACCTCTGAAAGCTACCGAAGTGGAAAAAGGGGAAGACCAGGTGAGACAGTGAATGAAGCGGTCTCTGAGCTGGTTGCCTGTGTGCCTGCTGGGAGACTCTATTGTCCTTTGCTGTCTATGCTATGGCCTCTTGTAAGCCATTGTGATGATGAGGTTTTGTGTTCTCCAGGGCTGTGTCTGCATTGAGAATTCGGAGACCCTCCTTTTAAAAGCTCCTAAGGACTCCTTCACCATGCGGAGCACAGAGCGTGGAGTGGGACAAGCAGCACACAGATTCTCTTTCACCCAGGTAGGTAACTGGGACAAACAATCCATCTGGAAGCTTTTCAAGCTTAAACCAGCCTTACCACTTGAAAAGGTGCCTTACCAATGCACACTGATTCCAACAAATGGTGCGAACTGTGTCGTTTTGTACAGTCCTCTCAAATTTGTTTCCATCGCTGTTTCTTTAGCTTTTCTCTTAAGCTGATCCTGGCAATTTTTTGACAGCAAAGGCCAAACTTGTTTTGTTCATGAGGCTCTATATACACCAGAGGCTGTAGTGATACCAGGTGTTACTGGNCTAGGCCTCGCCCTAAGCGCGCCACCGTTGGCCCCGCCCCCTCCTTTCGAAACCGCTCAGTTCTCCTCGGGCCATTCTCCTGCCCCCTCTCCTTCCAGCCCCGCTACCGCGGGCCGCCGCTGCCGCTCCCTCGCCACCGTCCACCCGCTCCCCGCCGCCCCTCCAGGCAGGCCTCGCACTCACTGCCCGTTCCCGCCGCCATCTTCCCCGCCCGGCCCGAGGGAGGGAGGGAGGGCGGAGCCGCGCGCAAAGCCCACCGGGAGGCGCGCGCACGCCCCGAAACCGTCCCCGTGCGCACAGGCGAGCCGAGCGCTCGGGCCCCGCCCCTGCCGTCCCACGGCGGGCGCTGATTGGCGGACGTGGGGGCGCGGGCCCCCATTGGCGGAGCGGGCGGGCGGCGAGGTTTGAAAACCCGACAGTAGGCGCCGCGCGCAGGTAGCGGCGGGTGTGAGGCGGCGGCGGAGCGGACCGGGACTAGACCGTGCAGGTGAGCGGGATCGAGCCGAGCAGCGGGAGGGGGATAAGGGGCAGCCTGCGGGGAGCGGCGACGGCGGCGGGGCTGGTTTGGTGTTCCTGTGGAGAAGCCCCGTGTGGCAGCCAGTGTGGGCAGGCCCCTTGTGGTGGACTGTGGGGGAGTGTACTTTGTGGGGGCGGCCTGTGTGGAGCTGCGTGTGGCTTGTGGCCGGGGGTCCTGCGTGGTGGCCTGGGCACGTGATTTTGTCTGCTGGGTCCCATGTGGTGCGCCCGTGTGCGTGTAGGGTCCTGCGGGGTGGTCTGTTTGTGTGTAGGGGTCCCGTGGGGTGGTCCGCGTGTGTAGGGGGAGTGTCTGGGGTCCCGTGGGGTGGTGAAGGGGTGTGTGCATTTGCAGTGGCACCGTGTGTGTCAGTGTGTGGGTGTAGAGGGGGAGTTCTGTGTGGCAGTGTGTGTTTATGGGGAGCACATGGATATGGTAGTGGTGGAGGTTGTGTGCGCGTGGGGAACAAAGCTTGGACTCCTAGAAGGCTGGTGTAACATCAGCCTATCCTCGCTGTGCCCCTTCTTCTCCAGGAGCCACGTGAGGTGCCATGGCGCAAGCACTTCCCTCTCCAGGACTGTTCTCAGATGAGGATGTTGCTGCCTCCCCTGTTCTTGAATCCACAGCAACAGGGTTTGGGACCGACGTGCGCAAGGACCTGCTGTCAGAGTTCTCTGCCATCTCTCCAAATCTGGAGGCCTCCCAGCAGGTGAGGTTGGAGCTCTCTGTCGCAGGGCAGTGTTTTGACTTGCGGCTGCTGTGTCTCTGTACAAAGCTGTTGTGAGCAGGGCCAACAGATATTCTTCAGAAGAGGCTTGAACAAAATATTGCAGTTTCTGTTATGGGCAACACACTATGAAGGGCACAGTCAGTAACTGCTTCTTGACATGATGCCTCTTAGTGTGGCACTTGGTCTGATGGCTGGTTTTGGTGTCAGGTCTTTGCATTGTTGGTCTGGTTCACTAGATAAACAAAACACTGGTACAAAACACTGGTGTGCCTGGAAATGCCTAAGAAAGCTTCTGGCATTGCTGGGGATTTTGGGACCAGGGAAGTGTCCACTAGTTACTGAGCACCAGTTGAGGTAGCTACGTGTGTTTCATGCTGTGGTTCCTTGTTAGTGTTCTGAGTAGTGTGTACTGCCTCTCTGGCTGCCATGTTTAACCTGTGCTGATTTTTTATAGGCTGTAGCTGAAGACGACAATGGAAAATTAAAGGTGTATCTGAGAGTTCGACCTCTGAAAGCTACCGAAGTGGAAAAAGGGGAAGACCAGGTGAGACAGTGAATGAAGCGGTCTCTGAGCTGGTTGCCTGTGTGCCTGCTGGGAGACTCTATTGTCCTTTGCTGTCTATGCTATGGCCTCTTGTAAGCCATTGTGATGATGAGGTTTTGTGTTCTCCAGGGCTGTGTCTGCATTGAGAATTCGGAGACCCTCCTTTTAAAAGCTCCTAAGGACTCCTTCACCATGCGGAGCACAGAGCGTGGAGTGGGACAAGCAGCACACAGATTCTCTTTCACCCAGGTAGGTAACTGGGACAAACAATCCATCTGGAAGCTTTTCAAGCTTAAACCAGCCTTACCACTTGAAAAGGTGCCTTACCAATGCACACTGATTCCAACAAATGGTGCGAACTGTGTCGTTTTGTACAGTCCTCTCAAATTTGTTTCCATCGCTGTTTCTTTAGCTTTTCTCTTAAGCTGATCCTGGCAATTTTTTGACAGCAAAGGCCAAACTTGTTTTGTTCATGAGGCTCTATATACACCAGAGGCTGTAGTGATACCAGGTGTTACTGGATTAAGCAAGTGAGCAACTTGTTTTTGTAGGGAGCTTGGACTGGAATTACTGGTGCATCTGTTGCTTGTGATGTGGGCTTAGTGGAAGGACAAAGAACTATGTAATACACTTGAACAACCAACAGCAGTCAAAAGCTGGGAAAGATCTACATGAGGCCATTTTACATGTGTCTTGTTGGCAGATCTTTGGACCAGATGTGGGGCAGAAACTGTTCTTTGATGAAACAATGAAGCAGGTGGTAAAGGATGTACTGAATGGGCAGAACTGGCTGGTTTACACCTACGGCATCACCAATTCAGGGAAGACTCACACTATCCAGGGTAAGGAAAGCACTGGGTGTTGGTAGGCTGTTGAGGGTGTCATCTGCCTCTACATGTGAATCCTCAGCTCGCTGTTGCTCTTGCTTCAGGCAGCAGCAAAGATGGGGGGATTCTGCCTCGCTCTTTAGCGGTCATCTTCAACAGCGTGGGGGACCGGCTGTACCAAGCGATGGATCTGAAGCCTTCCCTCTCCAATGAGGTGATCTGGCTGGACAGCAGGCAGGTGCGACAGGAGGAGATCAAGAAGCAGACTGTGCTGCGGGGAGGTCTGTGTGAGGTAAGCCTGTGGCTTCTCAGAGGTTTAACATAACAGGGAAAGGAAGGTGTCATCCTACATACATGCTCATGTTTGTGTCCTTCCAGGAGGAGCTGTTAACGCCACTGAAGAGGAGTCACAGCGCTGAATCTCAGCTCCAGGCCACCACTAGTGGCAGTTTTGACAGTGGAGTTGCTGGCCTCTCTTCATCCAGCCAACTCACCAACCATTCAGATCTCAGCCAGATAGAAGGTGTGTCTGAAAGCCTGTCATGTTCTACCTGCTTCTTGTTTTTGGAGGATGGGAGAAGAAAGGGTGATGGCTATTTGGATACTGTGTGGTGGGCATGGGAACAAAGGTGCTGTAGTCCCACAAATTTTTCCTTTGAAAGATAAGGATGTCAGGGCTGAAGAACTCAGTATGTATGTCTTGCCAACATAGAAAGAATTCACCACCTCATATTTCACAAGGCTTGGTTATTAAGAAGTTATGTAACATCCACTTACTTCATTCAAGGGACAGTGTTATTGAGCCATGTGATGGGGATAGCTGGAAAGCAAGGTGCTGAAGTGATGTGTTCACTGAACACTTGTGTCCAGACTTTCAAACTCAAACTAGTTGATAAGGTATTCAGGAGCATGGAGTGATTGAGGTAACAAGGACTAAAATTTCACTTATACTGGGAAGAGTTAATGTTTGAAATGTCCTATGTTTCTGGAGTCAAGATCAAGTGTATAAGTTCTTACACAGAAAGGAGTGTTAAGGGAGTATCTGTTTGATCTAGGGAGTGACTATACCACAGATTCTGTTTAAGAAACAGGCAGATACTGTTAAAGGAAACTTTAGGCTGCCTCACAGAGGAGGGACATTAGAGTAGGTCCAAATGGGAGGAGGTATATAGAATAATTTGAGTCTGGGGTAGTGTTCCTGCTGAAGAAAAGTATCACTCTATAGCTAAACCATTCAGGTTGGACCTGTGACAAGCTGCAGTCATGATTCCCCCCCTTTTTTGTTTTCCTTTTCTCTCTCTTTCCCCAGAACTGGGTCCTCGCTGGGCTGACTTGGATCGCATTTCACTCACCAACACAGGAGATGTGCAGTTCTCCATCTGGGTCTCCTTCTTTGAGATTTACAATGAATTAATCTATGACCTGTTAGAACCAGCTTTATCGGGCCAGAACCGCAAGCGTCAGACGCTGCGGCTCTGTGAAGACCAGACTGGCAACCCTTATGTGAAAGGTAGATTCACCTGAAAGGTATTTTTAGTGGCCTGCTAGGGAGACCTGAGGACTGGGTGGGTGGGTGGCTTAGCAGTGATGTGTTGGGGATCATGATGTCCTCTACGGCCCTCAAAGGTCTCAGATGTCTAGATTACAGGAATGATAGATTTGTTAACGTCAAGGAAATGCAGTGTTGAAATTGGGGCTGAGATAATCTAAGTTTTCTGCCAGTCTAACTGCCTTGCCCAATGCGTGCCTACTTTTCCAGATTTGAACTGGATCAATGTCCAGGATGCTGATGAGGCCTGGAAGCTCCTGAAACTGGGTCGGAAAAACCAGAGTTTTGCTAGCACCCACATGAATCAGAACTCCAGTCGCAGGTCTGAAGGGGGAAAGGGGATGGTTTAGGCAGAAATATAATTCTGAGGGGCTTTGAAAGGTTGCATTCTTAAAATATCTGCATGTTTCTTTACAGTCACAGTGTCTTTTCCATTCGTATTCTGCACTTGCAAAGAGGTGGCAGTGAAATTGTTCCAAAAATCAGCGAGTAAGTTTCATGTTTTCCAGGATTTGGGAGTGTTCTCTGTGGACTCAACTTTTCCATCTCTTCTGTTATGGATCTGGGGTATGGGGGAGTATCTTAAGGATTGTCTTGCTGAAAGTACTTGGAAAGGAGTAAATGTTCCCACTTTTAAGTCTTGAAACTGATGGGGGAGGAGTACTGCAAGTACAACTTGAGGTAGTTCTCGGGCTTTCTGAATGAAGGTAAAAGTGAATAATCCTGCCCTTGCAGCAGGGCTAATCTGAGTGCTGCCAATGCCTGTTCCTAGGATGTAGTTCTCTGGAAATGGGTCTCAGTGCCTGGGAAGTGGCTGTCCTGAGGCCTGGCAAGTGATCTTTGGACTTGACACTGCACAGCTCATTGTTGTTACCTTGTGTAACCCTTACACTTAAAGTAGGCCTTTCTGTCCAGCAATAGACTGTACACCCCAAAAGAGCTTTCGCTGCCCTTACGGGGAGGCTGGGAAGGTGAGCAGAGTAGGTGATAACAGGGTATAAACTTGGATAGACCAGGACAAACCTAGTGGGTCACATGAATTTTGCCTGTTTTTTTCAGGTTATCCCTGTGTGACCTTGCGGGGTCAGAGCGCTGCAAGGACCAGAAAAGTGGGGATCGAATGAAAGAAGCAAACAACATCAACACCTCCCTCCACACCCTGGGCCGCTGCATTGCCGCCCTCCGCCAGAACCAGCAGTCCAAGTGAGTATCCAGACCTCCGGAGGGAGGGTGTGGGGAGCCTGTGGTGCTTTCTCGTGGGCTCACTCTTGTCTCTCCACACAGACTGAAGCAGACTGTGGTTCCCTTCCGGGACAGCAAGCTAACCCGCGTGTTCCAGGGCTTCTTCACTGGACGTGGGCGCTCTTGCATGATTGTCAACATTAACCAGTGTGCATCTACATATGATGAAACTCTTTATGTAGCAAAGTTCTCAGCCATTGCCAGCCAGGTAAGTAGCTTGCACCAGGATCACGGCATGGTCAGGATACATCCTGCTTCTCTGGGAATGGGTCCCTTTCCATCACAAGGCAAGGAGAATGTTGCAAGTCTTCCCTATGCTTTTTCAGTGGGTTATTACCTCTACAGTATTTCCATTTCTGCTAAAGTGAAAGGGTTGACGGGTTGCAGAGAAGTGCAATGTTTGAAGACTGCACAACTTCCAAGCTTTGTGGACTAATGATGGCCTTTCCCCCTTCAGCTTGTTCAGGCGCCTCCCACAAAGCTGGGACTTCCATCCATTCAATCAATCATCAAAGAGCACAACAGGCGAACCAGCCAGGGTTCAGAGGCGGTGGCAAAGGAAGAAGTGGAATTAGAAGATGACAGTGATGATGAAGCAGATGTCTCCATGTATGAGAAGGAGGTGAGTTGTGATTTGTTTTACAGCCTTTATGGATAGGGAGATAAGAACATGACCCTTAGCTTTGGCCTTTCAGGTGAGGCTGGAGCTCAGCACTATGCTAAGAGATAACAGAGAACCTCAGATGGTTATGAAATCTGAGGAAAATATTCCACAGTTGGCCTAAATATGAAGCACATGCTTAATTTGGAGACACTGTTATCTGTGGAATGGGGACAGTAAGAGCTCAGGTGCAGACCTATAACCCCTACTCTGCAAGGGAAATCCAGAAAACATGCAAAACATGTGGCTAAAATGAGTAAAAATAATCTTCCTAGATACTCAAAATGGGCAGCTGGAATAGCTGAAACATCAAGACAGAGGTCATACACCTACAGAGACTTGAGCTGTAACGTGTGAAGGCAGCAAATGCAGGTGCAGCCCTGGGCAGTGCAGCAGGGGAAGCTGCTCTGGAGACAGCTCCATCTAGAGTGCAGTGTTGTTTAAGCCATCTCATGGGAGAGAGGAATTAAGAGCAAACCTGGCAACTTCTCCTTCCAAGTGACTAGAAGAATCTTAAACCTAGATCACCCCATCCTACCGATATGGGATCCCCTAGTTTACTCTAGGGTTTAATTCTATGGTGCAGTGTGGGCAATGGAGTTTGTGTTTCTTGCAGGACTTGCTGCGTGTAGTGGAAGCTGCACGAGAACTGCTGGTGCAAGAGCGGCAGGAGAAGCTGCAACTAGAAATGCGCCTCCGTGAGGAGATCTGCAATGAGATGCTGGAGCACATGCAACAGAAGGAACAATGGTGCAGGTATAACTTATGCTGATCTCCCTCCCTTTGCTCAGGGTGACCTACAGAATTGAGAACAGCCAGACCCTGACGTGTGGTTGTTTACTCTGTAGCCAACATGTGGATGCTCAGAAGGAGCTGCTGGAGGAACTGTATGAGGATAAACTGAATAACCTGAAGGAGTCACTGACTGACTATTACCAGGAGGAGATCCAGGTTTGTTCAGAACAATGAATGATGTCAGGAAAATGGAGTGGGTTGGGAGGGGACTCAGGGTACCTGAGTCCAGGAAGATGACGTGCAAATTGAAAGGAAAGACTTTGCTTTTTGTGGTATTTCTCGTGGTATTATTTGATAGCTTGATCCACAATTGTCACTTGGCTACTGCTTTACATAGTTCACAAGGATTTCTAATATTCAGCCCTTAATCTGGAAGCTAATGTGCAACCATGAACCCATCACCTGTTTAACATGATACTCTCCTTTTTTGCTAGTGGCTTGATTTGTACTCTTCAGATTAACACGAGTTCTGTGAAAGTCTCTTCTTAATCTTAGTTGTGATGATGGGTATGGGCCTGTCTATATATTTCATGCTATGGCATTGAGTGGTTTCTGGGACTTGTTGCAGACCTCTCTGAAGCAGCCAAGTCTCAAAAAAATCCCTTGTCTTTAGAGGCTGTAAAAAAGTGGTTTAGTCTCCCAGGAAATGAATTAATGGTTTTCACTTAAAGGACAATATGTGAAGTGAGTGATTGAGAAAGTCCCCCAGAAGACAGACATGGAAAGTTTCAGAAATGTTAAGAAAATATTGAATATTTGAACAAACTTGCTTTCTAAGGAGCGTGATGAGAAGATTGAGGAGCTCCAAGCTGCTCTGCAGGAGACAAAACAAAAACTGGAGAGCCTGGATAATAAGCAAAAGGACTCGGGGCAAGGCTTGCGTCGATCAAAGCGAGTGGCTTCCTCATGTGCTCTGCAACAGGAGCTTGTAGACACTAAAGCCAAACTGGAGCAATGTCAAATGGAGCTAAATACTGCAACAGCAGGTAAGGCAGTGATGCTGCACTGGTTCTGAACCATGCCCGGGCAATCCTTGTAGGTTAGAAATACCCTTCTTCAGTAGAGTACATTGGATTCAGCCATCCTGAAATCACTATTCTAAGTTGTAGATGATAGGAATAATATCCTGGAGGGACTCTTCATTTTCATATGAAAATGGACTTTAGAGCAGGATCATATCCCTGTTCAAATTCTGAAGTCCTTTTGTGTAACTGAAAGGGAGAAGCCTGTAATGTTTGTGCATGTCTGCAGAAACTCAAAGCTTTTCTCAGCTCATCTGTGGCATCTTGTCTCAAGGGAAGTCCTGACTTCAGGAAAATGGAAAGCTTATGAATGTACTATTCTCACTACTTTTTGTCTGTTCCTAGAGTTGCGCAAGTACCAGAAATTACTGGAGCCTCCTCCCTCTGCCAAACCCATTACTGTGGATGTAGACAGGAAGCTGGAGGATGGACAGAAGGTAATTCCATCTCTGTGTTACAGAAAGGAACATTTGCAGGGCAAGGTGGCTGCCAGTTTAAACAGTGCTTGGAGTTGCTCTTTTCAGGTTTTTAAATAATTGAAGTTGAAATGGGTCTGTTGAAAAACCCTTAGAGATGTGGAAGGTTGTGGTATGTGATCCCAGTGTACCTCACCCAGATGGGATCCTCCTTCAGTACTGCATGTCTGAATTACCCTGGGGTGGCTTTGTTTGCTGAGCAATGTCAAAGGTAGCTTTTGTATTAAATCTTTCTCCTCTAGAATGTCAGACTGCTGCGTTCAGAACTACAAAAACTTGGGGAGTCTCTTCAGTCTGCAGAGAGGGCGTGCTGCCACAGCACAAGTGCAGGGAAACTTCGAGAAGTCCTCGGTACATGTGATGACATTCTGGCCAGACAGGTAATGCATCCGTTTTGTTGAGTTGCATAGGATGATTCAGTCTATGTGCTTCACCATAATCAGAATAAACTAGGGTCTTACAGCTTCAAATAATCTCTTGTTCTCTGGACACATACTGCCTGTTACATTGAGAGCTATATTGCGAATTTTCTCAATGCCTGAGTCAGACTGCATACTTCACTCCAAAGGAGATCCAAATTGTCCCTGTTCAGTTAACTGACAGCCTGCACTTGAGAACTCTAGATTCTTCTACTTATTTCCGTATCTGCTTCACTCCTATCACAGTTGCTATGGCAGCAAGTTTGCAGCAGGATGGATTCAGCTTTTTCCTCACCTTACTGTTCCTATTTTGTTCCTGAATTGCTACACTATTGACAGGAGAAGCTTTTATGTGTGGTCTTCTTTAGCACACCAGTTAGTGGATTTTGGCAAAGGCAGTTTATCCTCTTCAGTTCACAGTAACCATGGAGTTAAGCAGTTTCTTTATATATATTGCCTTTCCTCAGGACCAAACGCTGGCAGAACTGCAGAACAACATGATGCTGGTAAAACTAGACTTGCGGAAGAAGGCGGCGTGCATCGCTGAACAGTACCACACGGTGCAGAAGCTCCAGGCTCCTCAAACATCCGCCTTAAAGAAACGGTTCTGTGCCAACAGGGAAAACCTACAACCTAATCAACCTCCTGGTAAAAAGCCCTTTCTGCACAACTTTTTGTCACGTTCAGCGACTCGTCCTGCTGCTGGCAGGGGGTGGCAACTTCGTTCAGTTGCTCTATGACTTTTCACAACGAGATCCCTGTCCTGCTATTACTGGAACAGGTGGCAATCCAATATAATAGCATCTATTTTTCTTTGTGTGCTTGTTTATTGTAGCTGCTTGAGAGCTTATGTAAACATTTTTGGATATGTATGGTTAAACTTTTAATGGATACCAAAGTGGACAAGATGAGCTTTTGTAATTTAAACACTACAACGAGGAAAGTCTTTAAATATAAAACAATATGGATGATCAAAACTGTTTAACAAAAGGACAAGTCAAAAGTGAGTTCTCATCTTCAACTACGCTGGCACATAATTCAAAAGTTCACAAGATCCTCCTTGAAAGAGATTTTCCCTTCCTTGAGTTATAATCCTTTATTAAAGTATACACGTTCTAGTTCAGGGCTGTTCTCTCGGATCTTGGCTTGCAATTCTGTCTCCAAGCGTGTTACAGACATAGAACTAAGCAAAAGAAACAGTGAAAGGGTTATACATAACAAGCACTTGAATGTAAAATAAGTTGGACGATGCATCTGGTTAAACTTCCTGGAGTGTGGAAAGAGTTTTTTGGATTTCTTTTTAACTTATGAGGAATCATGCTCACAGACCAGGGGCAAATGAATCCCTGCTTAAAAGGCAGTAAGACAGGCCAGAGAGTCAGGAAATGGCTGTTGTTACTACCAGGAGGGTAGGAATCTACTTACTTGCTTGAGGTTGTTGCTGGCAATAGAAACGTATCTTCCTGAAGGTGTTTTTAGTAAATATAATGTATTTGCCTGTTTAGCTTACTGCCTGATTTTATTCAGTTGAATAAAAGGTTTAATTTTTGAGAGTCATCTCACAGTAAATTAAGCTGCCAGATCATTTAAACAGCTGCAATTTCTTAAATACAGTTTAGGGTTTAACCTTCCTATGAAATGGAGAGCCCTGGTTAAAATGAAGAACTGTACCACCCTTGCTATGCTAGTTTGTGAAGTTATCTCCAGGTATGACACTTATTTACCACAATTCTCTGTTCTATGCCAGGCAGGGAAACAGATGGTGTCATAGGACTTTGTTGTACTCAAAACAATTGCATTGGATGAGAATTAGGTATTGTTTTCTGGAAGGTAAAAGCTACTTTAGTTGCTGAATATTTTAATAGATGAAGCTCCAACTTGCTACATGTAGCAGCTTGTCAAGTTTAGACAACCACTAATATGAGGGACAGCTTAGTGGAATTTAAGGCTGTGTTCATAATACATACCACAAATTGTGTGAATTGCCTTTATTTGTACGTAACCCATCCAGGTTTCACTATTTCAGCTATAATGAATATTGTTTAAGACTATGTTCAGTACTAAGCTAGTTGTGTATTGATGAAAAATTCTTTCTGGAAAAATATTAATTCAATTACAAATAAGCATATATAGTCAAGTGCTGTTCTGTATAACCTGAGGTGTTTCCAGCTAAAAAAAGGGGTTCTATTTAATGAAGCCATAACCTTACTGGACATGAATGTATTGTTTGGAGCACATTAGCCTTTTTTATGACTCATTCCAGTGATTCTTAACTCTGTATTACCAAGCTCAAACTGCTCAGCTTGAAATAGTGTGGTTAAACTACTCACCCACACCTTTCCTTCACTACCCCTACATTGCTGCATGGAGTTTCTAAACAAATGAGCCCAATTCAACTATTGTATATTACTGATAAATAACATAGTTATTAATTTTCCGAATATTTTCATGTTTATCACACTTGTTACATGGGAATTAAGGCTGTATGCTCTAGGAGGCAATGACCACTTGTTTCTGTTAGCAGTACAGTGCACGTGTCTGGGAGTGCAATGTTACAGTAAGAATAAGGTTAACAGTAATACATACCTTTTTTGAGGAAACAGTGCACAACACAGGGGTGTTGCAAACACAAGACTAGAGGAGACAAAAATGGATATACAATGCTTAGGGTGCTAAAAGAGAAGTAAAAACCCTTAGGCATGGTGTTCTAGGAAGAAAGTGCTTTTTTTTTGTATACAGTGAGGTAAAGTTCCATGAAGTGCTATGTAACCTTTATTTCTTGCTGTGTTATACATTATGAAATCATTTACCTACTATGTAGTACTAAATGCATCAATACCATGCTTACAAATGTGTATAAAATTATCATTTTAAGTCCTTTCAGTGTTTTGCCTTGATGTGCATGTCAACATAAAATGCTAGACAAGAGCAAATGAAACTTGACATTAACCAAATGTTTTAAGAATTCATCAACCTGCAGGATTAGATTCCAATTATCGTTTATGGAGGTAGCAGCCATCTTTTCTAATCAAGCTGCTACCTGCCTTTTTTTGCCACTCCGTTTCTTTCTCCCTTCCCCTGTTTTTCTTGTCAGCTTCTTCATTACTAATGGCTTTTTTTATATATATGGTATTACCATATTATTATTGCAGATTTGGAAGTGAAGCAACTGCTGTAGCCTCATTAACTCTCAACTTTTTTCTTTAAACCAAGTGCGAGTATTGCTACTTCCTCCAAAACCCCCTACAAGTATATTTTAAAATAGCAGATACAACCCAAAGAAATCACTTACCAGAATCCAACTAATCCAACTTGAATGGGAGCACTCATCCATGGAAATCTCTGTTAAAAATGAACCGCACACAGTGAGTATGGTGTCTTTTCTCCCCCCAACTTCCCACCTTCCTGGAATTCTTGTATTCTAAGAGACAGACTGCACCTAAAAGACTCTTGGACATGATGAAAGCAAAACAATTACCAGCATACCTTAAAGCTGAGCTCCAATGTGAGAGCTTAATCCCTTTGAAAAGTCATAAGAAAATTCCCATTATATCAACATACACTCTTATCCTCAGTAAGTGTCCCTTAGAGATAACAACAGGTGCCTGACTTTCACTTAGGACCTGATCCTGAGTCCATGGGGCATTTGAGTCACACAAGCCCAGAGTGGTGCTGCAACACCTACTAAGGGCACAGTGAACTTTGCCCAGGCATCCCCCAGGAAGAGCTACATCTGGTCACAGCTCCTACCTCTTCAGTGATATCAAATGGTTTTAACTTACAAGGGGAGATTTACTTTGATCAGCAGCAACTGCAGCTGCCAACCATAAATAAATGAGGGGTCAAGGAAAAATGTAAGTCTGCCTCAGCCCTTTCTACTGTCTTAGGATTTGCTTTGATATGTAGGAACTTGCCCCTGTAGCAGAGTCTGGTACATGCCAGTTCTGCAGGAGTTCACCTTTTATTAAAGGGAAAAAAGGTAGAACAATTGGGGAAACAAAGCTGAGAAAGCAACACGTAACCTATGGACACATTTTTAGCATATTCCTCATTACTGTAACTTTTGCAGAACTTGAATGTATGCCAAGAAATATGATATTTTGTTTCTTGCAGGTTTTTAAGTGATTTAGGAGTCCACTCCCCATGATGTTAGAATTTTAGTTAAATTAAATACTAATGAAATAAACCCAGACCTGTTTAAATGACACTGCTGCAGCAGCCATCTGTTGCTACAATAAAATCAGTGTCTCCAGTAAGCTGGACATGCACAACTGCTATGATAACAGGAAGTTAACGTTAAAACAGCTGATGAGTTAAAAAAAAATCACACGTTACAGTGGGTGATGTCTTCAATAAAGAGATTTTTTTTTTTTTCCTGCAAAGAAGCATTTCTCAAGCTGTGTAAGCTAGAGGGGAAAGTGGTGAACAACATATGGGCACTATTTGAGAGCAGAGATAGAAAAAAGAAATTTAGAAAGTTTGGTAGGACAAAGCTTGGTGCTAAGGAAGGTCACGGCAGCATAAGAGGCACGGAAAACAAGCCTGTGGGGATTAAACTTTCTCCAGAGCCTGAGAGAGAAGAAATGATATAGAAGATTGCTGCTTTTTTAAAAATTTTCTTTTTTTCCCTGGAGTCAATCTGTAATCCAGAAATGAGTGTAGGAAGAACTGTGCAATTCAGCAATAACCTGCAACAATAGATAACAAATCGAAGAAGCAGTAGCATGAAGGACAGAGTGACTACAGCAGTGCTCTGCTGTTCTGGCATTTCGCTAAACACCCTTCACTTGACTCTCAGCTGAGACAGATTCATTCAAAATGCTTTGCATTTTATATGTTGGGAGAGTTCATGACAAGGGAGGGTGTGACTGGCTGTGGAAGGGATGTAAGTCTGTGGCACTGAAATATTACATGTATTTGGGAAGACAAGTCAAACTCTGCACTGCAAATGACTTCAGTTTCTGAGGGGAATTAAGGGAGAGGTGCTACTCATTGCAGTGTGAGTGTGGGAGCTGAGATACATAACAGGAAAAACCCAAATATGGTTTTATAACTCAAAAGAATGTTGGAGGGTGGCATGAGAGTCATAGATGGTTTCCTGCCTTTATCAGAGTTGGTTATTAATCAGAGGTGTCTACTAATACAGACAATGTAAACAACATTTATATGATGTGAAGGAACATTTTTTGCCAAGGTACTTGATCTGAGCTACAGCCTTTGCTTTTTGAGAATGTTACCAGGCTGACCTCATCGAGAAAGCTGGTGAGGTAAAATTCTAACATTGGGAGGTCAATATTAAGAATTGGAATTGCCCAGGGAACAATGTAAAAAACAATAAAGCGAAACTCATGTGGGCTGTACGTTCCTACAAGGAGATGGAGAAGTACAAGACAGCAGAAGAATTTACTGTTAGAGAACTATCATTTAACTCTGGAAAAAGGCAGTTCCCAGTGAATTAGAACTTAATTTCCAGATGTCTTTATGGCATCTTTAGTAGTTAATGTAAACAGAGAAAATGGAGAAATGATAATTAAGCAAACAAAAGCCATAAGGAGAATACACTTTTTTCTAACTGCTTCCTTTCATTGTTGGATCTCAAAAATCTGTCAGCTTTCCCAGGCTAGCTAGACATGTTTTAAACAACAAAAAAAAGAAATGAAACGACAATTGAATTAGGAATGCATGGAGGACTCTAAGGCATGAAAGACATTCAAGAATGATGCTTAAGAAAAAAAGGCTCTCTGTTGTAATTTTGTAACAGTTTTGAATATATATTTTAGTTGCAGACTAAGAGAGCCCAATGAACTTGTTTTAAGGATATAGGAGGAAATTTCTAGAATCAACCTGGATATTAATACAGTGTGCTGAACAGGAGAGAAACAGTAGCTGAAGTGGTAAGAGTAGTAACATAAATTAAAACATCAGTGTCAACTGGAGTTTTCAGAAGTTTCTATGGAAAAAAACAAAGTTATTTCCTTAGGAGAAAGGTCACTCATAGCTAAAATAAATCTATTAATGCTGTGCCTTAGATCAAGGTTGTTCATGTATCCTCCTGCTGCAGCAGATAAAATAACTTGGTTCTGCACAGAGCTCTCAAGTGTATGTCAGTAGAGATAATGAATAGAGACATTATGCAGCTGAATTAAAGAACTACCTCACAGCATAATCACATAACAGGCAGCCAAAGCCACTGCTGAAACCTGCAGCAAAAGCACATACATAAAAGAGTATTTTTCAAGTCAAGAAACAATTAAGATTCTTTTTGAAGCAGTATGTGCTTGCATTCTAAAAACCTCCTTGAGTCATTTTCTAGCAATAAGTTTAGAGAATATTGTTAATTCATACTCATGTTACCATCAAAACATCCTTGTGCAAGATAATGTTGGAATATGGGGGATGAGTAGTGCTACATCACCTACATCTTATTTCAAACCTCAGAGGATGACACCCTGATGCCACCGAGACCAGCATTCCAGGAGCATCTCTTTATCTTACTGCANTATTTGGATGCGCTGCAGCCTCACTTCTTCCAGGAGATTCAAGCAGCACCCACTGACTTTCACTCTAAAACTCAAACGCTGCATTTCCTGTTTTTACATTCTGAGCAATAGTGTTTTCTGCTAACAAGGGGTGAGGGAAGCAAAGCACCTCAGGAAAAAAAAGGCCAATG